>JAHHUM010001205.1:388752-556273 GCA_036173005.1 Crenichthys baileyi
CCCATCTCTGGATATGAATACTTTTCAAAGGCACTGTAGCTATCTACTGGATGTAAGATAATGACTCCTCGTAAACTCCGCCCAGAACCCCTCTTCAAAATATCCCTAAATGTCCCTATAAGATTAGTGAGATAATTCTGCAGTTTTATTTCAAGGAGTACTTTCGCACTTTGTTGCTCCTTTTTAGTCAAATTCAAAACTTGTTTTCTGAGAACATTCACATTTCTTCCTTTTTAAATTTACACCTTTTCCCATTTATGATTGTCTTAGACTTCAAAGCATTTACAAGTCAGCATATTTAGTTTTATCACCATTTTGCACTTCATTTAGACTTGGTATTTAGAAAGTGTTAATACTGCAATTTATGGGCTGTGGCAACAGACATCAGACTCCTCATTGTTGCCACAGCTGCACAGATAAAAAGTGTAACAAAGAAAAATATGTCAGCCACTGACTTGGTTTGTGGATGTTAGGCCTGTGGTGTCTCACCTAGCAGCAGCCTGTCAGTTCTGGTGGTATGCCTGTGATGCATGAACAGATTTATAAAGCTATTAAGCAATCTTCCTAAAGCATTCTGGCACACATCTGCTCTTCTGCTTCCCTTTGTCTTTGGAGCAAATTGAAACCAGGAGTGATTACAAGGTTTCTATGGCCATCAGCTTTAATTTGGAGCCCTGTAAGGGTCTCTCTAATCTCCCCACCTATAGACTCTAGATTAATCTATAGGGGTGTGCTTAATTTCTGTAGGTTAGCTTTCATTTCTTTGCCTGGCTCCCATTATTTGAAGCAGTTTCTTCAGCTTGATTTGACGCATTTTCACCTTAGATGATAATTCTGATAATTTAAAGCTGTTTCAACTTCTGCTGTCATTCTCTCAAGTATCTGTCCTTTTTACATTTAATGGGAAACAAAGCAAAAATATGTCTTTTTACACCATGTACCATAATTAAAGGGCAATTACACATATACATAGTGTCTGTGTTGTTTGATACAACTTTGTACTCAGTTACCCTGGATAAAGTAAAAACCTAAGAGCTGAAGTGCTTTATTTGATACAGTATGGACTTTACCACCAGTGCTTTTGTTAGTTCTCACATGTCGTTTAAGCAAATATCACATTTTTGCCTGGGACAAAGGATGCTTCTGTAACTCTGCAGTCATTTTTTTCTGGGGATGGTAAGGTGCAAAAATACAGCAACCAGAAAATACAAGTTATTTTCAATCTTGTTTTCCACTTGTTGCACATGTTGGTATAAATTTGTATTTTTTTTTACCTCTAAGACTTCATTTATTATACCCTTGCCTTCAGAACTGCCCCAATTCTTCATTGCATAGCTTTAGCGAGGTATCTGAAACATTCTTTAAATAAGATGGGTACACTGTGGTCATAAAGGGATGGACATGGAGATTTAAATGATCATCAATTGGTACTAAAGGACTCAAACTGTGCCAAAAAATACCCCCATTACACAACCAGCAGCCACCTGAACTGTCTACTAGGTGGGGTGGATCCATGCTTGCGTTAAATTCGGACCCTACCATCTGAATGTTGCAGCTAAAATTGTAAATGGCCTGTACTTGTCAAGTCCAAGGATCCCATAGCGCTTTACACTATAATCAGTAATCTACCCATTCATACACTGACAGTGAAAAGCTACAATGTAGCCACAGCTGAATTCGGGCAGACTGACATAAGTGAGGCTGCCATACATCAGTGGCACCAGGCCCTCTGAGCTCTGACCACTGGTAGGCAAGGTGGGTTCCTCAAGGACACAACGACTGAGACAGACAGAGTGGGGGTTCAAACTGGCAATGCACCGGTTACAGGACAAAATCCTACCACCTGAGCCACAGTCGCCCCACTGTAACCCATCAGATCAGACACCATTTTTCTAATCTGTTACTGCCCAACTTTGATAAGTGTGTGTGATCTATACCTATATAGTATACCTCTATACCTCTATATACCTCTATAGTTTCCTCTTTTTAGCTGACCAGTGGCACCTGGTGTGGTCTTCTGCTGCTTTTGCCCATCTGCCTTAAAATGACATGTTTTGCATGCCGATATATTATTCTGCATACCTTTGTAACCAGCGGTTTTATTGATTCTTAGTTTGAACTTCAGCAAATTGTCTTCACCATGTCTAGATGCCTAAATGCATTGGTCCTACAGGGGTTGGACAATGAAACTGAAACACCTGGTTTTAGACCACAATAATTTATTAGTTTGGTGTAGGGCCTCCTTTTGCGGCCAATACAGCGTCAACTCGTCTTGGGAATGACATATACAAGTCCTGCACAGTGGTCAGAGGGATTTTAAGCCATTCTTCTTGCAGGATAGTGGCCAGGTCACTACGTGATACTGGTGGAGGAAAACGTTTCCTGACTCGCTCCTCCAAAACACCCCAAAGTGGCTCAATAATATTTAGATCTGGTGACTGTGCAGGCCATGGGAGATGTTCAACTTCACTTTCATGTTCATCAAACCAATCTTTCACCATTCTTGCTGTGTGTATTGGTGCATTGTCATCCTGATACAATGTGTGAACCATTGGATGCACATGGTCCTCAAGAATGGTTTGGTAGTCCTTGGCAGTGACGCGCCCATCTAGCACAAGTATTGGGCCAAGGGAATGCCATGATATGGCAGCCCAAACCATCACTGATCCACCCCCATGCTTCACTCTGGGCATGCAACAGTCTGGGTGGTACGCTTCTTTGGGGCTTCTCCACACCGTAACTCTCCCGGATGTGGGGAGAACAGTAAAGGTGGACTCATCAGAGAACAATACATGTTTCACATTGTCCACAGCCCAAGATTTGCGCTCCTTGCACCATTGAAACCAACGTTTGGCATTGGCATGAGTAACCAAAGGTTTGGCTATAGCAGCCCGGCCATGTATATTGACCTTGTGGACCTCCCGACGGACAGTTCTGGTGGAAACAGGAGAGTTGAGGTGCACATTGAATTCTGCCATGATTTGGGCAGCCGTGGTTTTATGTTTTTTGGATACAATCCGGGTTAGCACCCCAACATCCCTTTCAGACAGCTTCCTCTTGCGTCCACAGTTAATCCTGTTGGATGTGGTTCGTCCTTCTTGGTGGTATGCTGACATTACCCTGGATACCGTGGCTCTTGTTACATCACAAAGACTTGCTGTCTTGGTCACAGATGCACCAGCAAGACGTGCACCAACAATTTGTCCTCTTTTGAACTCTGGTATGTCACCCATAATGTTGTGTGCATTTCAATATTTTGAGCAAAACTGTGCTCTTACCCTGCTATTGAACCTTCAACACTCTGCTCTTACTGGTGCAATGTGCAATCAAGGAAGACTGGCTACCAGGCTGGTCCAATTTAGCCATGAAACCTCCCACACTAAAATGACAGGTGTTTCAGTTTCATTGTCCAACCCCTGTATGTAATTAGTTGATTTTGTGTTAACAAGCAACTGAACAAAGAAACCAAATAGTGTCTGGTTAGTGCATTTTATTTATTTTTTATTCAGATATATTTGCAAAATGGTTTGATATGTTTGTTTTCTTTTTTTGTTTGTTGACATTTTACTGTATAATTAGATTTTATCTCTAAAGTTGATAAAAAAACAGAGGTTAAATGATGATTCAAGGGAATTAAGGAATGCTTCCAGCTAAATCCATTCTAAAATAAAATGCTTTCATTATAGTCGCGCATATCTCTTCTATAATTGAAAGTTTGGATAAAAATTAACTTTACACCCTTTGCACATGCATTGCCCATGATGCTTTACTTAACAGGATCCTCTTCAAAAAACTGGAGACCAGGAGATTTTTGTATTTAATTTGTTTATACACTCAGTGGTATCACACTGTTCAGACTAATTGTATGATGTGAGAGGCTATCTCTTAATTCACTCACCAGACTTTTAGTCTTTTAGCACCTGCCTGCGTTTAAAAAAAAGGTTACTGTGAGAAAACACTTAGCTGTGTCTGTTGGGAATTAAAATGAAAACTTGAGAATCTAGAAAACCCAATTTTACTAAAAGACTGAATAAAATTGCTTTGGGCCTGTAATACTCATTTGGGAAATTGAGGATGATCATAGAGCCACAGCTGAACACCTCTGGAGAGCTAAATAATGGAACTTTGACATTGATCAAGCGACAATAGTTAGTGCTTTGCACAAACCTGTACTTAGAGGGTGGGTTCTATATCCCCTTTCATTAGCAAACCTGTTTACAGCAGGGGATCCATAAATCTTGATTGTGTAACATCAGCAAAATGCCTTTGGACACGATTTGTTTACAGAACTGCTGAAAGCAAATCTGATCTCTGATAGCTGGCATTAATTAATGCTGCACATTGTCTCACTCCCATAGTTCAGTAGCAATTAGATACATCAACAAAGGAACTCTCTTGTATGATTAATTAGTGCATACAATTATTTAGTCTCTGTCTGCTAATAAGGGTTGTTTAATTATTTATAGATGGCTTAAACCACAACCCTGTGTCTGATGGAAAAAGCTGCTCAACCTGCTTCCCATTGTTCTTTCTGTCCTTAACAAATTGCAAATGCAGTGAAAAATTTTGTTACATTTCAGCGTTACTATATTAAAAGTAAAGCATCTGGATTTTGTAAAATGCTTTGTAAAAGTATTCACACCCCTTTGAACTTTCCACAATTTTCCCCATCGCAACCATCATTGCATTCTATTAAAGTGCAATGTAAAATACTAACTCAAAGCAGGTCACAGTTGTGAAGTCTCCCTTATTGAATACTCTGTAGAACCACTTTTTACTGTCTTTTGTGGGATCTCTCATTCCAGCTTTGCACATTTAGTTACTGAAACGTGGCCTATTCTTGAGGCAAAATGGTCCAAATTCAGTCAGATTGAATAGAGTTTTTTTCTATTTTCAAGTCTTACCATAGGTTCTTTATTGAATTTAAGACTGGACCTTGACTAAGCCATTTTAAAATGCAAATATGCTTAAATCAAAACAATTCCGCCCCAGTCTCTTTAACATCTGGCCTAGCGGAGGCCTAGCGGGCTCGCCGGCGGGCCTGCTAGGCCACAACCCTTTTTGGCGGTCTAAACTTGGTAAAACTCCACCAATTTTTTTTTCTTAAATATATCGCAAGAGGAGGCTTTAATGTTCACAAAACAATTCCCCAAATGAGTTTTGCACAAATACCTTTTAGTTTTACAGAAACTTAAACATAGGCGATGACATTTTAAGGTCCCTCAGATGTTGCTGACTCTGTAAACAAAACGGTACAAAAAGCACCTTTCTCTTTGTAGCACCCCCACATGTCTCATATCATAAACTAAATACACTCACCATTCTAACAAGGCATAACTTGTCTTTCTAGCACCTTCTCTGGCGATGTAATTTGCTTGCACATTACAGTCTGCTGTTTGCTGTCCGCCGGCTGCTAGCTTGTGCACTACTTCGTTAGCTTCCAGTTATCTTTGCAACTTTACATTTTGATGATACACAGGGTAAATGTCATAACCAAAGGCTATGTCATATGCAGAAGGACTCCTAAAATGAAAATCAGCACTTTTATTTGACCAGATTCCCTTTTATTTCCTTTTTATGAGGTGAAAAACACATTTGGGAAAGTTTTGGCACCCTTTGCCTAACTGCCATTTCCACCTGGCACATTGCCCTGTAAAACTTTTGTGGAACATATATGCTTCAACGTATTCAGTCCAAATTTGCTGCAGTTTTTGTGAAGATGTGGATGAATGCAACCTGGGGGTTCTCCTAGGAATTCCAAAGGATTTCCACAGTGTCCACAACAATGGTCACTTAGAAAAAACTTTTGGCGAGGCTCAAAAATGTTTATTTTTCTTTGTTTAATCACAAATAAATCAGACATAGTAACAGTTACAATAGTGGTTCCACTGGAAAAATATTCTTTTATGTTTTACCTTTACACAGGTACCAAAAGTTTGCATGTAGGCCTTATAAATGTGGAGCTATACTTGATTATTTAAGGTATGTAATTTCAGGTGGAGATTGCACTGAAATCCCTTAGGGTTTAACAGGTTAAGAGTTTCCAACAGGTATTCTTTAAGCATCCTCTGTATTTACCTTCATTCTAACAATCTTCACATCAATGTATGAATGTGTGCTTGTTTGTTTGTTTTGCTTGTTTAGGTGAATGTAGCTCTAGTGTAAAGCACTTTGAATGGTTGGTATGATTTCAAAGGCGCTATATGCCCTGAGCATCCTCTTCATGAGACTGTCGTGCAGCAACAGAGTGTCTTCAGTCAGAGGTTTCTTCAGGTCTACTGTAAGACAGACTGCTACAGGAGGTCCTTCCTGCCCACAGCCATCAGGATCTACAACGGCTCTTTGAAGAAAGCTGCATAGTATGAGCTACAACAATATTTAATTTTCCTTTGGGATGAATAAAGTATTTTTTAATTGAATAAATAATATAATAATATAAGTTCAGTCCATTCACTATTTACCATTCATCCATCTTCCCCTTAACTCTGATCAGCTTCCCTGTCCATACTAAACAAAATTATTTCCACAGCATGATGCTGCCACCACCGCGTTTCACAGTGAGGACCCATAGCATTTTGCTGTGATGTATTGTTGTTGTTAAAGGCCCACTTGCAAAGAAGAGACAGGCTGTCCCATGTTTGAGTGGGTTTAACAAATAAACTCACTCAAACAAGGAAAGTATGAATGGATGACAGGAACAACTTCCATTTCCACATATTGGACTGAATAATGCAAAAACGTTGGGATACTGTTTTATAACCGAAACCTGCTTTAAACTCCTCCAAAACGTTGTCTAACCTGTCTAGGGTTTAACTTGGTCTTTATGATGTTTTTGTTCAGTAATGTTTTTCGAACAAACGTCTGAGGCCTTCACAGAAAAGCTGTATTTATACAAAGATTAAATTACAGATGGACTCTTTTGAACAATAAGGTGACTTCTTAAGGCAGTTAGTTGCAGTGGATTTTTTAAAGGCTATCAAGTTAAAGAGGGCTGTATATTATCAGCGAAGACAAATTCCAGGTAAATGTTTGAAACTTAAACAACTGGAATGCTGGCTAATGGTTCAGAAGAGTAAAAAAATCTCCTCGACCTAAAATCAGCACAAAGATATATTGGGACAATGACGTGGATGATGGGTGTTATCATGCCTTTAACTCATTTAAAGCAATGAGTTACTCATTAAATTACAAAAGAGTTACTCCTTACTTATTTAAATGTAAAACAAAATTACAAAAAACAAAAAGAAGAGTAATAACTGTCTACTCGTCTCCTTACTGAGCTGTTAAGTATTGGTGGGGATATTAAACAAGATAAAAACAACGCAGTGTAGGGCAGCTCCAGGAGAACTCATTAGAGCACTACAGTATGAGAAAAAGCAACATGATACTTTTCAGAGTGTCATTATGGGGGTTGTGATTGTTATGACGCCATCATAATTTTGTAGTTGTGCACAGTTACCCCATTTATTTTAAGACCTGAATAATCTCAAAGCGTGCTTGTCAGAGTGTCAATTGGACTGATGGGGTATCCATTCGAGTCCTTGCCTACAATAAAACTACAGTTAGGATGAGTTTTACACCATCATAACATGGGGCTTGATGAGCCAGCATTTTACTTTAGAGAAAAAGGCTAGTCATATCTACAAATATCTGAGTCCATTAACGGATATATGCTAGTGAAAGTTCATATCTTCAGCATGTATTATAAATTTAAATAATAAACATTTTCTCATCAGCTTTCCAGTGAACTGCTGCTAAGAAACCAGCATACAGTCTGAAATTATGTTTGTGAGCTGAATAGACATAAACAAAAACACAAAAAAGATGAGAAAATGGGCTTGAAATCTCTGGCATTTCAGTTTTCTCCCAGTCTTTGTAATGTCTCTTGGGGACATTTGTTTGTGCCTGCTGCAGCAACACAGCAGTGAAAAGCCCAGAGGACTATTCTCTAGCTTTTATCTCAGTAAATAGACAGGCTAAGCTGGCAACACCCAAGGGTTCATGCCCACTTTTGTTTACCTGTCTGTTCCATCAGGGGAGTTCAAACCCAGTGGTGTTCAATTAAAATAAATCAAATTAATACTGAAGGCTTTTGTTGAACAATGCAACAAAAGAACAAAACAAAAAAAAACATTTTCTGAAATACACTGATACGTCTTTAATTACATGTCTTATGTATTGAAAATATCAAGTTTATTTTATTTCCCTAAAAGCAGGTCCTTGTACATCCAAAGCAAGAGCTCTGGAGTTTGTTCTCAGTGTATGTTGGACTCTGCCAAGGTTGCCCATTGTCGCTGATGTTGTTTGTGGTGTTTATGGGACATCCTCATTTCGACCTTCTTCTATGGTAACCAATTTTGGATCATCCCAGATAAAAGCAGCTGAAATGACCGTCCTCTGTAGGGTGCCTGGGCTCGGGTGAGGAGTTCCTTCATCCAGGGTAGCTCGGAGTAAAGCTGTTGCTCTCTAAACTGAAAGGAGTCGGCTGATCAGGTTACTAGCTGGGTGTTTACCTTTGGAGATTTCCCACTTGGAAGAGACCCGGGGACAGACAAAGAACTTGCTGTAGGTACTATATTCCAATCAGGCATAACTTTATGACCTTCTGCTTAGTAGCGTAGCCACGTTGGAGCTCCATTCGGACCGAACTGCGATGTACTGTGTATTCTGATACCTTTCTAACAAAATTTGCATTAACCTTTTCAAAAATCTGAGCTCATCTGTTGGATACGATCCCACAGGCCAGCCTTAGCACCTCATGCATCGATGAGGTGTTCTTTCCTTGGACACACTTTCATAGAGATGGACCACTGCAGATCACTACACAAAAGCTGCAGTTTTGGAAGTGCTCTAATCCAGTTGTCCAGGCATTGCAATTAGCCCTTTGTCAAACTCACTCAAACCCTGATGCTTGCCCATTTTCCCTTTTTCTAACAATTAAACTTTGCAAGGCCATCTCAGATAAGCACAGTACATTTGTTGTCCTGTGCTTGGATAATTTAAAAAAATTATTTTACAAAACATTTGTACATTTTCTCCAGTACTTGTTTTGTCCTTTTAAATGCACTGGCATCTGTATGTTGAACTTTGCAAGGGCAGTTTCATTTGATACCCTATTCAATCTTGATTTAGCCTTTTCCCACTATTCAAAGGCATTGGAAGTGGATCAGAAGGCCTGGGTTACTAAAACAACATATGTACAACTTTTATTCACACTCAATTCTGTTTCAAATTTTACTAACAACAACTGCAGACCCACGGTGCTGTATAAGTGCTAGTTAACAATCCAGAGTTAAATTTAGTCACAGTATTTAGATGTATTTCAGCAAATCGAAACTGCTCATAAATAGAGGTTTTACATTTAAAGCTCCACTGTAATTTGAAATCATTTGTAATGACCTATCATGACCACATGATGGCACTGTGGTTTAATGTGAAAACCCTACAAATTCATTTGTCTTAGCAGAGCTAGAAACTTTTAAGTAAACTATGACAGACAAAGTTGCGAAAGGCTGTAGCCGAGCAATTAAAGAAAGTATGACTGTTGTTATCTTGTTTCCTGTGATCCATAAATATTGAGCAAAAGGGAAAATTATGCTTAATGGGGACTGGGGGACCTCTGTAGCTCTGCAGATGAATGAAGATGCAAATTAAGGGAGGGTGGATTTAAAGCCTTTAGTGACACTAAGCACACCCCAGAGGCCGCGGTGCAGAAAGCTATGCCTCAGCACATCAAGGACGATGCCCTACGTCTGAGCGTCCCCTTGGCACGCATTACATCCAGTTCATCTACATTTCCAGCCAGACAAACACTTGACTCCATATGCTAAACTGAGCCAATGACAAGGGACAGATGTGTCCTCCTCAGAGAAGCCAGTTTCATAAGCTGCTGCTCTACAAACTATTAAATACCCCAAAGAAACCTCTGGGATGAAAAAAATGCTCTATTTTACATGAGAATGGATATGTCTGGAAAGCGTAACCCGTCTTTGCCTTGGCTGTAAATGTCAATTTCATGTCAGATTCTTTCTCTATTCATCCATGTGATTGCTTTATCCCTTTGCATGAGAATAGATCGCTGCCCTATTCTTCTGATTTCGGTAAATGAGAAACATCTTAAAGGACGGGCTCGAAGACAATCACATGGTCAGGCAACATTTTATAGAATATGAAACTGTGCATTAGATGGTCAATTTATGCACTTACTCTGTGACATTTCTTACATTTTTACCCCAAAAAACACACCTTAAATATCATGAAATAAGTGGAGAAAATAACACAATAATTTGCATAACTACCTGTCACTGCAATTACAGCTTCATGTCTTTTAAGGTATAGCTGTTACAGTTTGGCAGATCTAGAGACTGAAATGTTTGCTCAGTTATCTTTGTAAAACAGCAGAATTAATAGAGAGCATCTGTCAGCATTAATCTTCAAGTCTTGTACAGATTTATTTTGGATTTAATTCTGGACTTTGACTGGGCCATTCTTACACATAAACATGCTTTGATCTAAACCATCGAATTGTAGGTCCGGCGGAATCATTGTCCTTCTGGTAGGTGAACCTCCTCTCCTGCTCTCCTGTCTCACGTCTTTTGCAGCATTTAGCCCCCCCCCCAATTGAAAGAAAAGCAGCCACCATGTTTCACCATGGGATATTTTAGTTATGCTCCACTTTATCTTGGTCTTTCACATAAGATCCTAATAATTTACACCAATGTTGGGGGTTGTAACATGATAAAATATGAAAACAATCAAGTGTTGTGAATAAAAAGACACTGTAGGGAAAAATAGGATGCATCTATTAAGGTGCTCCAATGTTTTTTGAACCATTGCTTTCAGTATGTGGAGCAGGGTTCACTAACTTTTCAGTTCCACAGTTAGCCTCAATGACCCCAAAGAGTTTGTTTTTATCTTTTTTTAGCCAGCTGAAAGAAGCTTCCTGACAGATCCTTGCAAAATAGTGTCACAACCATGATGGCCCCTTGTGGCATGTTGTTTCTCTGAGTCAGTCAGGCATACAAAAGTACAGCTTTCCTCTCCACTGCTTACAGAAACGCGGGTGAGCTCACAGCAGGTGAACCTGTCAGAGTCAGCACCTGCAGCATCCTAACAGCCAGCAGGGGAAAACTGAAGGACAGTCAAAGTTTAGTCATAGCTGTCCTATGCTGCCAGGGGAGTTTAGTGATGAATGTGAAACAGAATGATGTCTAAAGACAGACGTCAGAGTTTCATGTATTACATAGCAGACATATTAAAGATTTTGTTCGATAAAATGCAATGGATCATTATTAATGAAGTTCAAACATACAAATAAATAATTATAATGATACAATAAATATTTTTTTTTGCCTAGTGTAGTATTTACACATTTTACAAGGTGTATTTTAAAAGAAACTTTTATAAAAATCTGGAAAGTGTGGATTTGTGTTCGGGCACTTTTAATCTGATACCCCTAAATAAAATCCAAACCAACAAACTGCCTTCAGAAGTCACCTAAATATTATTTAGTTTCACCTGTCTGTATTAAATTTCAGTATAAATCCAGCTGTACTTTAAGGGCCTCAGCTGTGTATTACAGACCATTAGTGAACAAAAAGCATCATGAAGACCAAGAAACACAGCAAACAGGCTCAGTGAGAAGGTTTTGAAGAAATTTAAGGGATATAAAACAAAGTTATAAAACAATATCCCAAGCTTTAAATAGCTCACAGAGCATGGTTCAATCCACCAGCTAAATATTAGAGAGATAATGGCACAACTGCAAACCTACCAAGAGCATTTGTTAAAGAAGGAAGCAAGAGGCTTATGGTAAATCTGGAGGAGCTACAGAAATCCACAGAAATCTACAGCTCAGCTGGAAAAAAATATAGACAGGATAACTTAGTTGCACACTCCACAAATCTTGCCTTTAATAAGGAGTAACAGTCAGAAAGCCAACAAGTAAGAAAAATATAAAACGTTTGCTGCAAGCCATGCAGGGGACACAAAAAACACATAAAAGATGGTGCTCTGGTTAGGTGAGACCAAAATATGAGTTTTTTATCCTACTTGTAAAACACAATTTCATGCAGAATAATAAACACTGTACATCACCCTGAATGCACCATCTCTATAGTGAGCCATGATGGTGGCGCATCATGCTATGGGGATGTTTTTCTTCAGCATGGACAGGGAAGCTGGTCAGAGTTGATGAGAAGATAGATGAGTCTAAATAGAATGAAAAGAAAACATGTTACAGGATACCAAAGGCTTGAGACCAGGGAGAGATTCACTTTCCAGCAGGACAACTTCTTCAGCACTGCAATAGAATGGCCCAGTCAAAGTCCAAATCTAAATCTAATTGCTGGATACAACGCATGCTACCTTTTCAGATTTGTATTTGTAAAACAGTTAGAAAATCCTGTATCATTCCTTCCACATCGCAATTATGCATTAATGTGTTTTGGTTTATTATATAAAATCACAATAAAATGTGCTGAAGTATGTGAAAAAGTTCAAGGGAAATAAATACTTTTCCGCTGCAATGTACTTCGGTAATGACTAAAACTCAAAGGCATGCCCTTTTGGTCTTTCACAGCTTTGCTCATACAGTTGTTGGCAGTATAATTTGTTTAAATGTTGATTTATGAACTAATAGATTGTAATTGCTGCTCAGTGCCAGCGTTAATCCAAGCTGTCGCCCTCCTGAAGCACATTAGGCTAGATTTGTGTAATGAAGTAATTAGCTCAATTATGACGAAGAAAGTGGGGATGGTGTAAAAAAACTGGGAGCAAGAAGAAAGAAAATAGTCGAGTGCATTGAATGTTTTCCGTCATGGTATTATGAAACTGTCTGAGTGAAGTAGTTGAGAATTTTCCTGTTGAGAGAAAACGATTTTCTTAATTAAAGCCCACAGATTTCAACAAAACTCATAAAACATTTTTTTCCTTCCGTTGGCTTTTCACGCCCAGTGTTCTGGGACCCATTTTGTCGCACAATCCTAGAAATCAACTTATTTAAATGTTTTCTTTTTACACTTCAAAAACTACACTTCAATGCTTTCTTTTTTGTCTCCCTTCACCCAGCAGACGCAGCCACCACAAACAAAAGTTCTCCATTATCTGCTGAATTTGTCAATGTTATTGGTGCTTTGGATTGCCTGTGGTAGTATCAGCAGGCTCAGGGTTGGGGAATGGACGCCAAGCTGGATAATTAGTTGTTCTTCAATGCCAGACGGGCGCAGTGCCGTCACTTAAAGGGGAAATGGAAAGTGGCATCCCAATCAGAGTAACACTGCAATAACCTGTGAGGTGTGAGGGGTGGGTTCCATTGCATCTGTCACATCACAATGCAGATAGCCCCTGGCAAGACAATATTGCCTGCTGGTTAAAAAAACATACAGCGTGGATAATTATTTTATCTGAAAAGGCACCATGCTTGCGTGTGGCAACAAAAACTAAAGTCTGCATTGTTTTTGTGATCACTGTGAATATAGAGATTGGGGAAAATATGTAAATCTTACATAACCTAGACATAAAAAGGAACATCTGTGAATATTTATTTTCATTCAGTTGTGCATTCTTGTAAATCTAATGTCTTTTCACACATTTATGGTCTTAACATCCTGAAAACATCCTAAAATCAACTTGATCCTTTGGAAACAAGCACGATGATGAGGAGTAAAGTTGCACATGAAACAGAGCAAAGCAGGATGCCATACAAAAGAGGAA
The DNA here is from genome assembly GCA_036173005.1 of Crenichthys baileyi. Classification (NCBI taxonomy): domain Eukaryota; kingdom Metazoa; phylum Chordata; class Actinopteri; order Cyprinodontiformes; family Goodeidae; genus Crenichthys; species Crenichthys baileyi. Next base: position 402,466 of record JAHHUM010001205.1, read on the forward strand.
GGGCTACATCCAGAGGGCCCCTAGGGTACGGTGGGACAGGAGCTCTTTTCACAATCAGATCCAGGTCACGCCACGTCAGATCCCCAACTGAAACACAGCACAAACAAGCCAAACATGCTTAAGATTATAAGGACCATGGGATCACTTTTTTTCACAATTTTTCACCTGAAGTAACCTCTCAGGAGAGTAAATAAATGGAGAGGTGATAATTACATTTTTGAATCTGTTAATGTCCTGGGAAATATACTTTGTAAAGTGAGAGTGTTGATGTTGAGGAGTAATGAGTTGGAAGCATGCCCACAGCCACCCCATCTAATTCAGCATCTCATCTACACACTTAATAGATTCAGGGTTCACAGAAACAGCATTCAGACAGTCTCTGGAGCTATAATCCAAAAATTCCCATTTGGCATTAATAGCATAAGAAATTCCTTGATTCTGCATCACTATTTCGATCTGTATAATTTAAATTTCATTTTTTTAGTCTGTGAGGAAAATGATTTTACTCTTAATTTTTCGGACTCTCTGAAGAGGAAGCTGGTGCTTGTTTGCATCTGCATTCATGAACTGGACGCTTAGGGAGTTGGCATGTTTCTGGTAGTCCTCAACGTAGCGCTTTAAACTTAAGGTTTTATCCTGGTTGATGTTCTTCCCCACCTCTGTGAAAACAAAATACAGAGACACTCACATTAAGCTATAGTGCACACAAACCCCTCAAATAACCTTTTATCTCCACTCAGGTGGCATTCTGAGGTCTCCAAAATATATAATAATAAATAATAGAGAAGTGTATGTTAAAACAAAGTTTTATCTGAATTTTCTTAACACATGTCAAAAATCCCATTAAAATCTTTGTTCTAACGTAGAAGTTTTAGAAATTTTACTTTAAATTTTGATTGTTGATACATATTAAACCTTGAATGAGAATCTTGTTTTATAACAAACAGAAAGGTTACATGTTCCAGAAAAGCAGTAATGTGAAAACAGCCTCAGTCATGAGTTATAATGGCTGACATGATGGGTTATTGACATTCTTTTGAGGGTCATTTCAAATATTAGACCCAGAATTCTTTTCCAGGAGCTTCTTTTCTCAATACTTTCATTTGCTCTTGTGGTTTTGGTGAGAATTTCTACTATGGATTTCACAAAAGGCCTATTAACTTCAGCCGACCCCTAGCTGTAACTCCTCCCAGTGTTAGCACAGGGCTCCTTCAGCAGCTGAGTATGGTAGAGGGACTCTATTTGCGGAATTAAAAGCCATTATTTCCTGCCAAAAAACTATAATTGATGATTCTGACAGAGCAAAAACACTTCATAAATTTTATACAGTCGCTACAAACTATGATAATATTAAAGGGACGCTACATCAGACTGCTGCAAAAATTTTTGGTATGTCAGAAAATTCTGTGCACTAGGATTTCAACTTAACACATGCAATATATAACGGACATAAATGTTTAGGTAATTACTGACATTAAATACCCATATGATATGCCATGCAGATGCTCTATGTGCACTATGTAAAGTCAGCTCACCTGAGCATGGGGGATGCTTGAAGATGGCAGTACAAATAATTTTTGATTAATCAAGCAAATAATCATATGAGCTTTAGGGGGCACTTGTAGACTATGAAAAGAGCATTGAACTTTCATTCTCAGATGGTCAGGCAATCATTAAGTATGGGGGCAAAACAATAAATGACACGGTGATCTCACACAAAAGTAATTTACTATATCCTGACCCAACAGCAGCACTGTTTATTTTATACCCTTTATCCCAAAACAGACAGCTGCATCATTCGTGACTCAAACACTTTATAGGAAAGATTTGAGGGAGGTTTCACAAAAATTCGGTACAGTTATATAAGCGGTAAATGTTATTGACTCTATTGTTGATCTGATACTCTGAGACAAATTGATTTGGGTGGATAGTTTATATGAGCGAATTTCTTCAGAACTGCAATCAAGTGATCAATGATTGCTATATCCTGCATCACGCTGATTCCGATCCTCCCAAATTCCTGTCTTACAACTTGTCTTTGCATATTTCCCTTGTGTTATTTTTTGTAACTCCAAAGCTGCTGATAAAAGGAGCAGATGGTTTGTTGTCGGGCTCATGTCAGCTCCACTGAGTCCTCTGTCAGATCATTTACACCTCCTCCTTTCCATTGCCACTCAGCTGTGGAGTTGATGTGCTAACCGGACTGCAGCACATGCCAGAGACTGGCAGTGTGCGAACCATCCCGGTCTTCAAGCGACAATTAAAACAAACTTCAAAGTGATGAAGTAATTGTTTTATGCTGTTAAAGTCTTGGGGAGGCCATCTTGACTGGATTAAGCCAGTTTTAAAGCTATGCAGACATGTAGCAGAATGAGGCTTTGTTCCAGTTTCCTTTTGTCAGGGGACATGTTGTGCAGTGTGCTTTGGGGATTTGCTGCTATCAACAGCAATGAACATAAAAAATGAGCAGCTTTGATTTGACAACTGTCCAATTAGCTGGATCATACAGATTGCTATTTATGAAGAAAGACTATTAAGTGCTGCAAGGGACAAGTTTTCATTATGTGTTCATTTAAAGCTGTGGAGACTTCACAAGATTTTTTTTTCCGGATTTTACAATTCCCAGTCTGCGTCAGTCTGCTGTAGTTGTGGTCAGTTGGTCAATTTTTGTGGCAGATCTGGACACAGTCGGATAGTGTGAACTGATAACCGACCCAACTGCAAACTCCTCTTGCGGACAGCCATACAAAAAGAGAGGCTGGGACACGGCAAAAGCTGTGAGCCTACCTTTTTTTTTACTTTAATTGTAACTATACATGATTATGAACATAAACCACCACAGCACTTGGCACTACACAAACTATCACATAATTAATTACAATCATGTAATTATAAAGAAATCAACAAAAAAACAACAGAGATAGTCGAAAATTTAAAACTAAAGCAGTAAATAATGAAAGGCCTTGTTGAAATAAACCAAACAATTAGTCTAACAGAGATACAATTCGTCCGAATTCTGGAAAAATCTTTTACCGCCAGTTACTGGTGCAACAGCCATGTATGTTGGTTCTGTCATATTGTCACCCTCGCAAGAGTGTCCACAGGGGTTTGATGCTCTCATTTGACTATAGTTGGTCTGAAAAATCCTGTAGTCTGTGATTCAGCAGCAAGTCCAGTTGTTAAGTGTGTGTCCCCAGTCTTCCACTCGTAAAAAAAAATCAATCTGTTAGTGTGAACACCTAGTCTTCAAAATGTGTGCACACTGTGAAAGTCGTGTAGTGTGGTCCCCAGCTTAACTCACCTAGGGCAATATCCGTTCTGCCGATGTGCTGCAAGGCGCGAGAAAGCCTGTCGTAGTAAATCTTTTGCCCGAACTCCTGCAGCCAATCCGTCAAGGCTGTTCTGCATCGACTCTTTTCATCTGCTAAGCACAAACCACATGGTAGTTAGAGTAACATGACACAACAACAAGTCAACAAGTGCTCAAAACTGAGTTGGACATGTGAGAAACAGTCTTTAAAAGGTTTACAGTTGCCCAAATTTGTAGTTATTCAACACTGTATTCACTCTTTCAATTATTTATATTGGGCATGGATGAATGTGTCTGTATTTTTGTTGTACCCTTGGTTTATTCAAATAAAAATGCATTAAGATCCAGTTATAATAAATCAATATAAATGTAACATAAAACAAAAGAAAAACGGCCTTTCTCTCTCTTTAAAAAAAACAAACAAACTGTGATGCTATTGGTTGTTATTCATAACTTGACAGGAAGAACGGCAGAGAGAGAGGGTGGAACAGAGGCAGTGAATGGCTCCGGTTGGAAATCAAACCTGGGACCACTTCACTGAGGAATATAGCGCCTGTATATTGTGCCCTCATACCTCCACTGACACACATTGCTCCCCAACTGCATTCCTAGCTCCTCTGGGATTTGGGGTCTCAGTTTGGGTATTATTTGAGCTTTTGAAATGTCAGTTAGCTGTTCTCTCTTGTATGCATCTGTCTCGTTGCTATGGTCACACAACATAACAAGTGGCAATCAGTAAAAAAGAAACCAACTGCAAAGAATCCAGGACCCCAACCAAAAAAACTAAGTTTCAAAAAATTAAAGTTGTGGAAGAAAAATAATCAAATCAAAATAAATAATTGCTTTTTAAAAACAAACGAGTCAATGTAACAAGTGGCCACCTTCTGCGACCTTATTCTAGGAAAGAGAATCAGTAACATTGTGAATCTAGCTGCATTTGAATTGTGCTGCTGAGATTACCTGCTTAACTGTTTCCGACTTCAGTGTTTTACTTCAACATTTTCCCACCTAAACTTTTTTAATAACCCAATATAGAATCCCACACGGCAACAGAACTCAACCACTTAAAAACACTCTTGATAGAAAGGACCTTCAGTGATTTAAGTGGTGTCAAAGGTCTCAAATGACCTGTGGACCAACCTGCGGCAGAGGAGGTGTCTCTCTTGGCTCGAAGTTTAACATCCAGCTGATTATTTTCTGGTGAGAGACGGTCAATGTGTTGAAAAATGTCCTCTTCTGGGCGAGACAGGGCAAGCAGGAGGTCCTCACATTCTTTGGAGGTCAGCAGCTCCACTAAGCGTTCCAGCTGATGAATTCCAATGTCTTCTGCAACTGCAAGTTCAAAAATAAGGAGTAATGACAGCAGCATGCAGAAAAACATAAGGAGCTAGCAACAACACTGTAGCTTGTACTGCATACTTAACATCCACTGAAGGCATGGCTTTACTTAATGTACTTTACTGCCTGTGTGGTGTGAAAATGTCAAATTAACCAGAATGGTCCACATTTCACCGTCGTGTACTAAGACATTTTTTTAATCTGTTGATGATGATATAAGCGCTCCTGCTCTAAATGTTTCTCACCTGTGTCCTCCTCTCGTGTTGGGCTTTGCAACAGAAAGAAAAAGACACATATTTTACAGACATTCATGTCAGTTGTTAAGTGTTTATATGTCTTGCTCGTTTCCCACACTGTTTGTTTACAAAATGTACAAATGATCTCAAACTAAAGAAAAACTAAAGTCTCTGTAACTAATCACCATGGACACTGTTGCTACTTACATACCTACCTGCAGTCATGTAGAAAATTAGCCTATAGGACAGCCTGTGTGTTTTCTAACATATTTGGAAATGTAATGTAAATTTAAATACTGAAAAACACAAGTTACATAAGCAAACAATTAAACTGAAAAATATTATTAATAATAATAATACATTTTATTTATAATGCACTTTACATTTACAGATACGTGCTACAGTAAAAAAAAAAAATCAATAAAATAAAAACAACCGTTTAAAACTTTTCTGTAAAGTGTTATATAAAATGCAACTCCTGCTGAGGAATAAACTACAGCAACCGAACATTTATACCCAAATAAAATGTCTAAATTATACCTTATAATTACCCCTGGGTGTTTAACATCAAATTTACTTTGTTTTAACCTCAGACATTAAGTTTTATGGGAAAATTGTAACAACTTATGAGACTGGTAAGGCGTTTAAAGAGGTCTCAGGAGAGTTGCACTGTCTAGAAAATTTTCTCAAAGTGGAGGACATTCAAAACAACTGGCAACATTTCCTGGTCTAGGCACCCATGCATGTTCACACTGAAAGCAGACTGCTATCTGCACTAGATTTTATTGAAGGTTCTCAAAGTAATAGGACCTGAATACAAATAAATACATTTTTATATGTTGAACATTTTGGAAACCACGTCCTTCCACTTTACAACTGTGCACTATTTTGTTTTGATCTATCACATAAAATCCCAATGACATGAATGAAAGTTTGTGGTTGTAATGTGACGAAATGTGAGACGTTTCAGTTCATTGTCTATTCTTATTTTTGTTGACTGCAAGATTTATGCAGGCAGTAGAAACAAACTTTTAAAATGCAATAAGAAAAAACATCAGGAAAGTCAATGTGAGCAAAAAAGATGGTGCATATAAATTCATGTAAGTGTACCCACCTAGGCAACCAAGGGCCGGGAGTGCATTACACTTTTATGATTTTGCATGTTAAAACATATCTTATTGTCAGAAGCCAACCAGATCAGGCCTGATATATGCTTAATATAGTTTGAAAACCCATACTGCCTAGTCTATACATGGTATCTGTGTCTCACCCTTTACAAATAGTGAACATGGTTGCAGCTGTGAGGTGCAGAGAAATAAAAATGCAAACACTTTGTCTGTTTTGCTTTCTATTGCGAAACTTCAGAGTATTGTGCTGGAAGTCATGGAGATGCATCTATTTACCAGGGAGAAAATGTTTAATGGCATCATTGTGAGGGCTATGGTGAGGGCATGTTTTAAATTGTTAATAAGCTTCATCTGCCAAGAAGTAAAGGTTGTTTGTGTGGGATGCAGTCTTAAATTCTCCATGTGGGCTAATGAAAGAAAAAAATTTGCTCAGGGCTGAGAAACACAGAAGCTCAGGAGTGGGTGGTATAATGGTTCTGCAATGATTTGAGATTTTGCATTATTAGAAAAAAGGAAACACAGGGCAGGAGGTCAGGAATTTTATTCATGTTACATTAAAGTTTCCACCAGATAATCCGAGACTTACATATGTAGCACAATATGAAGCAGATTGTAAAGAAATCTGTAAAAACGGATGATTACTGATAAAAAAAAATAGGAAGAAACTAAGGGGATTGTTTGACTTATGTGCTGATATCCTTCTTGCATTGTGGCCGGCTCCTGAAGTCATGCGTCCATGTCTTTTACACTTCACACCACTGAAATCTGGTTAAATAAAGATACAGACTCCGGTGGAATGAAGGATAGAACACATGGAATATTCCTGCAGTGTCTGAAATGAAAAAAAGACAAATGTACACTGTCAGAACATCCTTCTTCATACTCAGATTTTCATTCTGCCTCAGATTTCCCACATTTCCCCAAGGTAATGAAACACAATCAGTCTTTTTTTTTTTTTTTTTTTTTGCAGAAACAGCAAGTCCTAAGTTGCATTAGGATAAGCCTTAAGCTTTATTTCCAGTGTTAAGCTTTAGGATAGAGGCCAGCCCTGCAACCTGGTGCAGAGTTTGCCGTTGGGACTCCATGATTTATGAGGAAGCCTCTGAGGGTGAGGAGGTGGCAATGAGTGTGGCAGGAGTTGGATGTCGACCTCTCCCTTTTTCTTGAGTTTTGAGTTAAACCTGAGCGAGACCGGGCTTGCCCTGCTTCTTGGCTCCAGGGATTCATGCTTGCAGGTAAGATCCTTGACTCTGACAGGTTATCACAAGCCTGAGCTGAATTCTGGTTTAGTCATCAGCAATAAGAACCCACCACAGTCCCTCTCAAGCTCCCCTTGGTATCACACCACCTCAGATACGTGTTCTCAGGGTTAAAAAACATCTTTTTGTTCAGCTCGAAATACCTGCAACTTTCCGACAGTCATCATCCCATGTTTGACTTACTTCTACTGACCTTCCATGTCCAAAATTTATCTTTGATTCTGCTCCACTTTAAAATATATAATCAATTTAGATAATCTTAAAAATAATAAAAAAGAAATATTCCACAAGCCCCTGTAGCTCTTTTTAAATTTTTTGTGTATATCGAAGTAGTTGACCTAGCTGAAGATGCAATACTCACCTTTTTATCTTCTATAGTTTTCTTGGGATTGCAAACAACGATGAAGCTCAATGCAGACATTAAGGAGACTAAAGGTACTTCTGATTAGTTTCTCGCAGACTTTTTTCTCTACCACATTCAGGTGGTGTTTTAGACAACTGCACCGACCAATAATATGCGTGCACCTGAGAAGAACCACCCATTTTTTTCAGTGTGACAAACCTGCCCCACCTTACCTTGCAGAAGGATCTTATTACCAAGAAACAAAGTAATATTTGAAAAACAACAAAAAAAATCAAAAACCTGTTCAAGTTATAATGTTAAAACAAACGTGATCATCAGTAGAAGTTCTATTATCATAACAAAGTTAACCTCTTATATATTTCAAAGGCAATGAAGGGGAACTCCAGGGAAGGCAAAAACCCTGCAAATCAAACACGGGGGTTTCATGTAATATTCATCTAATAAGAGCCTTGTGTTCATTATTTGATGAGTCTGTGCTGTAATTTGTTCATTTTTATCCCACCCTCGAGAGAAAACCTCATTCTTCATTAGACCAAATTGTTTCATGAGCCCATAAACTAGTTCTTCTAAAAGAATTGCAATTTGCAACTGTGGCAAGAAAGAAAATGCATGCGCTGTTAGTTTAACATTTATATCTGTATATGGAAGATTGTGATAAATTATTAAAATATCTCAGCCTTGCTATACAGTATATTGTCGCATCTTGGCCGGACTCTGATTTGTACTTTGATCTTCATCCAAACATTTTACTTGGTTTTGAAATGCAAGTAAATATGTAGCCTTTAACCTTTCATGAGAAATGGTGTAATGCGCGGCATCCCATTCCATAAAAGGAGAGTCGTTTTGAATAGCATTCCTCTCCTTTACAATAGCAGGGCCGGGGTTAGTGAGAGGTGGGTGGAGAATAACAGTGCTGACAAATTCCTGAAGTAGAGAGCTTCACTGAGCCTCACCTGATGAAGTATTCCTCTCGTGGGCACATTCATTTAGCCCCAATCTTCTTTATGTGTGATTTTATTGACAAAAACACCAGTATCTTTGACTTATGAGCTGCTGTTCTACAGCATCAGACTGATTTATCTCAGTGTTTGGTTTAGACCAGATTGATCTGGACAGTGAGACTTGTTTGGAGTAATTCTTTGGACCCCTCAAAGGTGACAGGTGAAAAATTTGCTTTTAAAAACATACTAATTAAGGCAGCTTTGGGCCTGGCTAACTAAACAAACAGGTAAAAAGTTTGCACTATCAATTTGTAGCAGTGCTGGTTGGATGGCAACTTGTTTAACCCATTTCTAATATTTTTACTGCTAGACTTTACCATATTGACAGCAAGTACTAAATACAGCAAATAAATGCTTCTTTAAAGTCTGAAAAACTGGATGTTGTTACTGGCTCTAAAGTAGATGTCCCAGTTTGTCCTTTTTAAACTTCACTTAATTGCAGTCCCTGACTAAGCTCAGACGTAGATTCTTGTTGTTGGTGCAGAAACTGTCATGCAAATTCTTGCATGACAGATTCATATAAAAAGACTCTTTACATGTACATGATTTGGAAAACAGTATTTAAGGCACACACATTGTTTTGTTTTCCACAACAATCAAAGTGTTTTTCACTCTTTGCAATGATGCTTGCAATAAAATAGAGACTGTTTACTTGCTGAGCTGCTGTAAAGATGTAAAAGAAAATGGGTCATGGAAGCCACTCACGTTAATTTTTTTAAGTACCCTGTGAAAGAATCCATTGTTAAGTTAACTTGCAAGATGTAATTATTACCCATTGTTTCTTAAGTTCACTACATTTGTAGAAACTAAATGTAATGAATTTTGCATTTGTTTTTTTTTACTCTGATTTTATTTCTGAATTAATTTGTAAAATGGATGCATCGTTCTTCTGTCTTTCACAATCTGCAGCATTACTTACTGATTTTGAAACCACATTCTGAAGACATTCTTAAAGTTTTGAGGAGTACCTCATCAGGTCAGGACAGTTCCTGGAGTTAATTAAAAATTTGTTGATTCACAAACATTTTCTCTGGCCCAGGAATTTTCTGCATCCAGCTCAGTCTCAAAACTGGCAGCAAATGATTCTCATATACAGGATTTTAACGGCATATTTGCATATGCGTGGGCTTGATACTTCCTGCTTTGTGAATTTAGATATATAAAAAAAATAAAGCTGAGATAATAAAGAAATAAATAAAGAAAATAGCAAATAAAGCTAATGGAAAATAATGTAGTTTTTTACCTAAGAACCTCAAATTTCTGCTTGAAGTCATGCCAAATTAAGTAATACTTTGTTACTGGGACTTTATTTTAAAATGTCTGTTTTTGGTTTGGTGAATTTCTTGTGCTTTCTAGAACTTTTTGTCTCCAAAAACATACATGCATGTTTTACAAATATCTAATAAATAAGGCAAGAAAAACATAATGGATTGTATACTTACAATGTACCAACCGCATCTGTTTCAAAGTCAGAATGTCTGAGTTGGTTTAATGCACACAAACACCTAAAGTATGGGTGGCGTATTCTAGCACTTAACTCCCTGAAAGCAACGTACACGGAGAGCGATGGCTCCGTTGTAACATGTCACAATGAGGAATGTGAGCTTTAACCCAATACTCAGACACAAAGAAAGCTTCTGCAGTGACACATCCATATGTGTCGGTGTAACAAATGTCTTTACTGTGATCACAGATGGTTAAAAATCTGCGTTTTATTACACACTGTTGAGAAAAAGCACTTCCCCTTCTTATTAATCCATTTTATGCAACTTTTGGTAAACAGCACATTAAAGACAAATTTAAAAGTCATTATAACTGAGGTTATAGTTTTCCAAAATAACCTTCATATTTTTGACTGGTATGCTTTTTATAAATATTTGCTGAGATAGATCAAGCCACAGATGGCTAAAATCAAAGTCTGACTTGACATTTACATGGGAAAACGGAGGTATAATGTATCATATTGAGGTATTCAAAACTGTGATTAGTAGCATCATGCATTAATGTAAGAGATGCCCATTGTCTATTCATATAGAAAGAATCAAGCTAAATAATGAATATGTTTCATATTGTTTGCACATCCACACAGATCAACAGAGTACTGCTACAAATCTCAAAATAATTAAATGAAATAGCTGTTCATTTTTAAATGCTGGTATTTCCTTAAAAGGCTTCTGACAGTTGTAAACATTTTAATATTTTGTATGAGATTCAAGAATGGTAGTCATGAATCTGCCAGAGGTGGTTTCTCTCCTTCTATACTCTCTCCCGTATCTCCTTTTCTGTCGCCTCATTGGCCATTTCTCTTCTTATCTGTCTGACTACGAATGGACCTACCTTCTAATGCAGTTTTGTGTTGAAGAAAATTGACAATGAGGAGCTTCATCGTCATTTTGCAGCATAAATATTTCATTCCCCATTTGGATGCAGATTTGAGGTGTCACACACAGAATACAAAAAGGGGGGCCAGAATATGTTGAATAGAACTGTCTCGAATGTGCGAATGTGATTTGTGTGAGCTCAAGACGAATACGATGCAAATTTGATTAGGTCTTATTGGGAATCACTGTCACTGTAAAAATTTGATAAAGAATAAATACATATTTATTATTAAAGTCTTTAACTGCAACTATTTCAGGCAGCCATAAGGTTTAAATTTACTCAATTTCCAACATTACTTTTTTTTTAAAAACCTCACAATTGTTCATGTGAGTCTAACTCAAAATTTACTAAAAATACTAAGTACATTACCTGGAATTTAAGAGGTTAAGCAGCAGCCTGATACTGCTCATCACAGTCACTTCATTAACACCAGCAAACAGTGACCACGCCTGTAAAAGGAGTTTTGTCAGTTTGTTGGTATGAAGCATGCTAATGTCTGTTAACACAAAGCAAAGACGGAAGCAATTGTTGCTGCCCATCAATCTTGGAAGAATTACAAGAACATATCCAAAGAAAATTAAGTCTGTCACTCTACAGAGAATGATAATTTCCAAGCGGAAAAAATATATAAAAAGGCTGGAGATCGTACCAAAGATGATGTCCCATCGAATTCACCCAAGGTTAAGACAGTGCTACGCTAAGAAAAATTGTAAAAAATCCAAGGTCTCAATCTCAGATTCTGCAGACCTCACACAGTATGTTTAATGGTCATGACAATCCTAATAGGAATCCACTAAACAAGATAGCTGCTGTGAAACGGTCTCATGAGTAAAACATTTTTGCTTTAAAAAGACTAATGGGGAATGCACATTATGAGAGTTGCCATGCGTCATTCCAGTAGACATTATTCAATTGGTGCATTTACATACATTGAACACATTATGCTCAAATGCACTGAGACTGAACAGATAGACACGGTATTTTTGACAGATCAGGCAAAAGTTGCTTCACACCAAGTTTGGACAAAAAAAGACACAGTATATCAACATTAATAGCTTATACAATCTAGAAAGCATGAGTGTGGAGGTGTGATGCTTTGGGCCTTTGTCTGGTAGTCTTCCAGGCATTGAACCGACCATAAACGGCTCTGTAAATGGAAATATTAGAATCAAACGTGAGGCCATCTGTCTGACAGCTGAAGCTTGAGCCAAACAAGCTAATCAACAGGACAATAATGCAAATACAGCTATGTTAAGAGAGCTGTGCAAAAATGAATGATTGCAAGCCTTTATTAACTAAACTAATGTTTAAAGAAGAGTGGACCGAGAAGCCTTCACGTTAATGTGAATAACTGATAAAGTTATGCAGGTAACAACAAATCAGGCCTTTTATATCTAAATGTGGATCTGTACGTTTTTGATTTATAGGGTGTATTTGGCTTTTCCCATGACTGTATTTACCTAAATCAAGATAATACATCAAAACTTGTAAGAGCTGATGAATACCGATTCTGTGGTTGATAATTTAAAAAAATGAAGTAAACTACCTAGAAATGTGTGATATCCTCAACCTAAATTTAAAAAGTTGCATACATTTTGGACGAGACTCACTGGATGTCAATTTGGTGTCCACTCCTGACTGGCTGTAAATCATGATTGCATAAAACAGTTCCTAATTTGCATAGCAGAACAAACGTTGTAGCCCAAAATGAATCATTTGGGGTAGGATCAAGCTGGATAATTCTCCCATTCTTGTGTGAGACAGGGGGTCTGTCAGTACCCTGTGTTTATGCACTTCTCTCACTGACACAGAATGTTTGGTAATAACAGTGGTGGGATGGCATCTCAGCAGGAATCATTGAAAAAGCTCCTATTTTGCTGCAACATTGTGCCTCCACCCAATGAGTTTGGAAGCTTGAATGACCAGTAATTGCTGTTACTGCCACACTTGAATTCACAGATTTTTTTTCTGGGTTTCTCTTGGTTGTAAGAAAACCTACATTGTCTGTAACCTTTAAGATGTAAAATGAGAAATTGTTTCAGTGTGTTGCTACATTCCTGATCACATCACCAGTTTCTGGTCTCTTTCAGTGCGGAAAAACAAAAGCTTCTTGAACACTCCCAGTGTTTCTCACAGCATGCTGCAACCATACCAGGGAATGGGTCTGGGCTTGTTCTGTGCTCAGAATACCTGTCTGGCATTTCACTAAGCCTTCTCTCCCAAAGAAACGATGGAAATTCCAGCAGGCTAGAGGTGTCGATTAGCCCCGCTTTATTCTGAGCGAGAGAGTATATGGCTTCTGTGTGATGGGATGGGGGCAGGTGTTGTTGAAAGGTCAACACTCCTTTGTTGACAAAGGTGAGACAGACATGACCACCCCCCTTTTGATTAGTTAGTCCATTAGTTAACCTGGTCACACAATAGAGCAGACATGGAGAAGCTGGGTCAAATATCGAACAGTTGGAATGTCCTCCAGAAGGTCTTTGTGAAAACACATAGTGCCTTGCAAATGTATTATTTTAATCGCAATACAAACACAAACGTCAATGTATTTTACTGGGATTTCATGAGACAGAACCACACAAAGTGATACATAGTTGTGAAGTAATTGTTTTAAGTATGATGTGTTGCTACATTCATGTAGCCATCTTCCTACAAAAACTTCAGTGCAACTAACTGCTTTCAGATGTCACCTAATTGCTGAAAAGATTTCATCTGTATGCAAAACCTCAGAGGTTTGTTGGAGAACATTAGTGAACAAACAAACATGTAAAACACAAGGCAAACAGATCAAGGACAAATCCTAGGATTTAAACATCTCATGGAGCACTGTTTAATCAATCACCTGTAAATGGAAAGAGTATGGCACAACAGCAATCCTACCAAGACAGGACCAGGCAAGGAGAGCATTAATAGGAGAAGCAGCCAAGAGGCCCATGGTAAGTCTGGAGAAGCTGCAGAGATCCAGCGCTCAGGTGGGAAAATCTTTCAGCAAAACAACTATTAGTTGTGAACCACACAAATCTGTCCTTAAAAGAATAATATTGTTGAAATAACACCATAATAAGTGTCATTTGAAGTTTGCCACAAACAGAACATGTAGCCCTATGAGGTTCTGATCAGATGAGACAAAAATATTATGTTTTGGCCTAAATGCAAAATGATTTGTGTGGTGAAAAACTAACATCCTACATATCACCAAACATGCCATTTCCACCGTACAAAATGGTGGTGGTGGTATCAAGCTGCAGGGAGCCTTATCTTTGTAAGGGAATCTTTGACAGGGAAGCAGGGAGCAAAACCTGTGTCAGAAAACTACTACTGTTTTTTGATTTAGGAATGAGGAATTGAAGACATCATTCCCACTGTGAAAAAGGGTGTTGGCAGCATCATATTGTATGGATACTTTTCTTCAGGAAGAACAGGGAAGCTGGTCCGAGTTGATGGTGGTGAGGAAGGAGGAAGGCTCTAAATACAAGTTTAGATCAAAGCATTGTTATGTGTTAGAATTGCCCAGTCAAAATCCAGACATAAATCCATCTATTTATGAAAATACCTTAAAACTCCTGTTCATAGAAACTGTCCGTCCAATTTAACCGTGGCAGGGCTACTTTGGAAAGAAGGCACAACAAAGATTTTTAATCTCTAAATGTAAAGCTGGTAGAGACATCTCCTAAAAGTACAGCGAACAGTGGTTCTCAAAAGAACCATGGTGGGCTGAATGCAAATACAATACAATACAATATTTAAGATCTACAATATACTTCTCAGTATAAAAACAAGCATAGTCTTGTATCTTTGAAGTTCGTGGTTGTAATGTGAAAGAATATGGAAAAATGCAAGGGACATGACCACTTTTGCAAGGCACTGTGCAATTACATTCTTGTTCTAGGAATTCAACCTGGAAAGACTCACATAATGTAGAAACAACAAGATGATGATTAAAGAGTTTATTAATGAAAGATTATTTATTTGGCGCTCGGACCCCTGAGGAAGACGTAAACGCTGAGGATGAAGTGGGTTTGAATAAACATCTTAGGATTATGATTAGGTACGTTCCCCCCCGGGATCCGATGGTGGCGTAGGCCTTGGTATGGAAGGAGTTGGGAGCCTGTGGTGGAGAAGGGGTGGAGGAGGGTCGAAGCTCAGCAGAAGAGCGGTGTCTTCCATGTAGAAGGTCTGTAAAAGTGATGCCCTGGGAGGTGATTGGCCGAGGAGAAGTGCGGATCTGCCGTTGATTGGAGCAGGTAGTGACGAGTGATTGGACGTGGCGGGGTGGTGAGTCTTCCATGTTGAATTTTCGTTTAAACTCCATTACCACTTTTCAAAACCTTCAAAAATGTCCAATATCTAACAAGCATTTTACCTACTATTTTATATTCAAATGTACCTTCAAACTGTGTTTCCTAATCACAAAAAGTAAAGTTCCTCATGATAAATTCAGTAAATGCAGTTTTCACATGAATGAATTCTTCATGCGATTGATTTCTCTGGCCTTCAGCTAACCCCACAGTAAAGGGTTTGTGTAGCTTGACTCGGTTACTCAATACACTTTCCAAGAGCTTACTAAGGGCAAATTTAAAATCCCTGACCTCTAAAGGAAAAAAGGTAATCCAGAGACAAAAGCAATAGGAGAATACAGAAGCAAGGTGTGATTGGGGTGCATACTGTACCAGGTATCTCTTTTTAAAGGTTATTTCGAGATTTGCTGTGAACAGTATACAACACTCTACACTATGAATACACAAGTGGTCTGTTTGAACTCAAGAGAAAGGCAAACAGGGCTTTCACTTTAAAAAGAGGTGTAAATACTATATTTATCTGATTTACTAATATTAATAAAAAATATAAATAAATTTAAAAGTAAAAACTACCTATTTGTTCATATGCTGTATTAACATGAAAATAGGTATTTTTATGCATATTTTTTCAGGTCCAACAACTATGTAAAGGAAAAGAATAGGGCCTAGAGTATAAGGCTGATCAGAAATTAGCATTCTGCTAGCATGGCTACTAGCCGTTAAAGTTTAATTATTAAAACACGGACCTCCGCGGATCAGCAGTTCTCTGCTTCACCTAGACATGGCTGAATGAAAACATCCCGGACCGCGCACTGCTGATGCCGGGCTTCCAGCTGTTCAGAGCGGATCGCAGCGCGGAGCTATCGGGGAAGAGGCGAGGAGGCCGAATCTGCTTTTATGTAAATGCAGATTGGTGCAGAGAAATAAAAGTGCTGGGGAAAATATGTAGTCCTGATCTGGAGGCATTTTATATAAACTGTAAACCGTTTTATTCGCCGAGGGAGTTTTCCTCGTTTATAATAATTGGCTCATATATTCCACCACATGGCTGCACTTCTGCCGCTGAAAAACATCTCGCTAAGCTGATTACAGACGTGGCGAAAAAACACACACACGGACTCTTTCATCATAATACTGGGAGATTTTAACAGTGCAAACCTCTCCAAAGAACTCCCCAAATACAGACAGCATATTAAGTGTCCCACCAGAGACAAAAACACACTGGACCATTGTTACACAACTTTAAAGGACTCATATCATGCTTGTCACTAGGGCTGCTCTGGGTTTTTCGGATCATTCTCTTATCCACCTCATCCCAACCTACAGACAGAGACTAAGACCTTCCAAACCCAAGGTTCACACTGTTAAGAAGTGGACTGAGGAATCAAAGCAGACGCTACAGGCCTGCTTTGAATGCACAGACTGGACTGTTTTTGAAACTTCAGCCACTGACTTAAACCAACTAACTGATGTGGTGACATCATACATCAGTTTCTGTGACAACATGTGTGTGCAGACCAAGACCTTCTGCACCTTTGGGAACAAGAAGCCACGGTTTACTCCACACCTTGGGAATCTGCACAGGGATAAGGCAGAAGATCTGCGAGGATGATGTAAACAGGCTCTTTCAGCGCATGAAAACAAAGAAAGCTGGAGGACCTGATAACGTTTCTCCATCATGCCTGAAAGCCTGTGCAAATCAACTCGCTCCGATCTTCACCCGGATCTTCAATAAGTCACTGGAGACGTGTGAGGTCCCCTCTTGCCTCAAACGATCCACCATCATCCCGGTGCTCAAGAAACCCAACATCCTAGGATTAAATGACTACAGGCCTGTAGCCCTGACATCTGTGGTCATGAAATCCTTTGAGCGGCTGGTGTTGAAGCACCTGAAAGACATCACAGGCCCCCTGCTGGACCCCTTGCAGTTTGCTTACCGAGCAAACAGGTCGGCAGATGATGCTGTCAACTTAGGCCTACACTTCATCCTCCAACACCTCGACCGTCCAGGGACGTACACCAGGATCCTGTTTGTAGACTTCAGCTCGGCTTTCAACACCATCATACCAGACATCCTCCACCAGAAGCTCACCCAGCTCAACGTCCCAGCCTCAACCTGTCAGTGGATCAACAGCTTCCTGACGGACCGACAGCAGCAGGTGAGACTGGGGAGCATCCTCTCCCAAACCAGATCAATAAGTACTGGTGCCCCCCAGGGGTGTCCCTGTACACAAATGACTGCACCTCAGAGGACTCGTCCGTGAAACTCCTGAAGTTTGCAGATGACACCACTGTCATTGGACTGATCCAGGACGGTGATGAGTCTGCATACAGAAAGCAGGTGGATCAGCTAATACACTGGTGTAGTCAGAACTACGCGTAAGGATTATGAATCTGAAAATATTATTTAATATTTAATATTAATATTTTAATATTTTATCAAATAATTTTTCGGTCTGTTAAGGGTTGTCCTGTGAATACCAGCCCAGTAAGGCAATGGTATAGGACAAAATAGAAAGGTGTGAGCCAAGCACAACTCTGCACACACATGGAATGAATTCACACAATTTCTTAAAATACAAGAATTTATTAACAAAAATAAGTCAACTCAAAGTCAAACATATTTCAATCAACAAACTCTTTACTATGCTAAAACAATCCAACTAAACTACCAAGCAGAATTAAAGAATAGGGAAGACTGACTGGCTATGTACAATATAAACAAGTTGATTAAAGATGATTGAAAACCATGACCAAAAGAGTGATGCAACATTACCATGCAATGTTCATGTTTGAGAACCAAGGATTATCTTGAAGAATCTGGAAATGAAGTTAAGTTAGTCTTGGAACCAACTTAGGCAATAATCAGTACACCTTTAGACAACCATTCACAATGCAAGATCAGATAAAATATTATTTTAATAAAATAATGTTTTAAAGAATGATCTGCTGAATAAAACCAACCTTCTGGATGACTAATTCTCAACGGTGTCTCATTAGCTGCCTTTATTTATTAAAATAATATTTAAAGAAATATTATTTAAAGAAATGGTAAAATATTTAAGGAAATATCTTGGAAAAGAGCCAAATCTTTCTGGAGAAATGGGCTTAATGGTGTTTACTTAGTTATCAAATTTAGTAAAATAATGTTTAGGGAACTATTATTTACTAGATTGAAAACTAATAATCTTTCTGGGTAAATACTATTTAGCAGCAAGCACGTGTCCTATGCTGTTAGCAGTTAAAGCTAACAAAAGAGGCTGATAGCTTAGCACCAGACTCAAACACACACCTTTAAAATACCAGGGTTAATAAAAGGGTTAAAATGCATAAGCGCGGACAGCGCATTATGATTAATCTTCTGTGTTAAAATCACCCTTTAAATAAAGTTTGTCTCCACTTTAAAAACACACAAACACAGGACACAAAAATGAGCACGTGCTGAGCAGATAGCCTGCTAGCACCAAGATAGCTGAGTTCAACACAAACAAAACCAAACTTCATAAAATGAAAAGCATTCAGATCATTTCATCCTAAATATCTCTCTATTACTCTCTGCCCAAAACCTAACCTCATGAACAATGGTGAGGAGTTGTCCAGGCGACGGCGAAGTTTGAAGAGAGTTCTGTGAACAATGGGTTAGCTTCCAGCTAACCTCCGGAGCAGTGGCTGGGCGGCCGCTCTGTCGGGCCGACCAAACTGCACGTTACCACGGTGATGCGGCTACTTGTTGTCCTTCTCTCAGACAGGGAAAACCGCTTCACTCGGCTTGTAGAGACAGCGTCTCTACTGGGGACTTCTGTGGGACAGTTTGCTTCTGCAGGCCTCAGAGAGAAAGTAAGCAATGCTTGTACCCTAACTGACCCCTTTTTATGAATGAATACCGGATTCTTTCAACAGTAATTCATCAGTACTTAACTTGTGCATATGATAGCGTAATCTTATGACACCCTTGGATACAGTTGAATAGTTTATGTCTGTTTGCCAGCAAAGAGCCATTAGCGCGCTGTGCCTCTCCTATCCCGATGATCACCGGTGTGGAAGAGAAAGACTTGTGGAAGAAGTGGGGGTTTTATGTGGACAGTGGCATCATGGGAAGTTCGTTGTTACCCCCAATTCCTTAAGCTGTGCCAGAAGTAGGTTAATGAAATTTATTTTGAAAGTCCAGAAAAGTTTGTACAGGAGTTTTAATGTTGAAATCCATGGCTGGGTCCCAACATACGTGAACTCAACCCAATCAAGACTATGGAAATGGTGGTGGACTTTCGGAGAACACCACCCCCATACACCCCCTCACCATCCTCAACAACACCGTGGCGGCTGTGGACCACTTCAGGTTCTTAGGAACCACCATCTCTGAGGACCTGAGATGGTCCTCACACAGACACTGTTCGGAAGAAGGCCCAGCAGAGACTATACTTCCTGAGGCAACTCAAAAAGTACAACCTTCCACAGGAGCTGCTGGTCCTCTTCTACACTGCCATCATACAGTCTGTCCTGTCTTCATCCATCTCAGTGTGATTTGGCTCATCCACAAAACAGGACAGGTCCAGACTGCAACGAATAATCAGGACTGCAGAGAGAATAATCAGAGCTGACCTTCCCTCCATCCGGGACTTATACAGGTCTAGGGTCAGAAAAAGAGCTGCAAAAATCTCTGCAGACCCCACACACCCTGCACATAAACTGTTTAGAGTTTTACCCTCAGGCCGCCGCTACAGAGCACTATTTACTAAAACCAGCCACCACAGTGACAGTTTCTTCCCCCAGGCTGTTTCTCTGTTGAACATTTACCAAACAACAGCATACAGATGTTGCAAATGCACCTTTTTATTTATATATGTGTATATTTGTATATTGTACATATGTTTATTCTTTAATGCAAAAAAAAAAAAAAAAAACCAGAGAGCAAAGTGTACCGGAGTCAAATTCCTTGTTTGTATTTACAAACTTGGCAATAAAGCTGATTCTGATTCTGATTCTGAAATATAAAAATTAGTACACTAAGAAACCAGTAAAATCCATTTGTCTGTCCGTCCGTCCGTCCATCCATTGTCCTCTGGTTATCCAAGATCCGGTTGTGGGGATAACAGTTTCATGAAGAAAATATAGACATCAGTGTCTCCAGCAACACTCTCAAGCTTATTCTTGAGGATCCCTTTCTGTTTCATGGACAGAAGACAAATGTGGTCCTGCTTCATGTCTGCTTTAGAGTTTCCATCAAGTGGGACATCACCAGGAAACATCAGAAGAGCCAAGGAGGCATCCTGATCAGATGGCTGAACCACCTCAGTTGCCTCATTTCAATGCAGAAGAGCTCTACTCTGAGCCAACCTCTGCTGATGGATCTCCTCACTCTTTCTCTGAGACATAGGTCTGGCCATCCTACAGAAGAAGTTTATTTCAGCCACTTGTATTAGTCTCATGACTATAGATGAGGGTTTGAACCTAGATGGGTTGGTAAATTAAGAACTTTGCTGTGTAGCTCCCCTCTTTCTTTTCTACAACAACCTGAAACCGACCCTGCATTGCTGCAGGAAAGGCCTCCTGCGTCCTACCACCACTTGTGGAGAAGATATAAGATACCTAAATCCCTCTGCCTAAGGCAAACACTGACCCCTGACCCAGAGGGAGATATTCACCTTTTCTGGTTGAGAACCATGGCATAAGACATAGAAGAGCTGATTTTTATCCTGGGCACTTGACTATAAGCAAACTGCACCTTTGTATGTTGAGGGCTATGGCTTAGAAATGGCAACAGAACCACAACATCTGCAAAAATTAAAGATGAGACATTGAGGTCCTCAAAGCAGACACACCCCTCCTCTCCATGACTACTCCATTAGATTCTGTACATGAACTTTAAAAACAGGATCAGAGACATGGAGCAACCCTGGCATTGGAAGTCCAACCTGCACTAAGAACAACCTTGTGTTACGACTTGCGAGATATTGGACCCCAGGATGCAGATGAGGAGGCAGCATGACGGTAAATAAAACGGTTTAATAACAAAAAACTCACTCACTGCAGGACGAAGGAACAAAACAAAAGCCGGCTAGCTTGACAGGCATGGCATGGTCCACAAAACAAGACATGAGTTGACACAATGATTCCGCAATGACTAACTGAAAAGGTGTGTATATATGGAGTGAAAACCAGGTGGAGCAAGAAGACAGATTGACAAGGTGCAGGTGAACCGGATAAATTTGATTAACAGAACAAAACGTGACAGGAGCAAAACATGGCTTGACTAGAACGCAAATCCAAGAAAACAAAATAGAACTATAACTAGAAAAACATGAAACAAAAACATAACCAGATCCTAAAACCAAACTTGACAAAACTAAAGCATGACCAGAAAAACAAACAGAAACATGATTCAAAACCTTAACTGTGACAAACATAAAGAAAAAACCAGAAACCAAAAACCAAACAACCCCTAATCATAACACCTTGACTTTGTGCCATGAAAGTGGAAACAGTTGTTGCTTTTTGTTACACAAGGACCAGATAGCTATTAAGAGCACCCCTGGTGACCCATGCTCCTCCATCAAATTACCTTGGGGGGCATGTTTATGAGTGTTCTTCAAATCCACAAAACACATTTTGACTGGATAACCGGTCTCTCATGATTCTTCTGCAACTATGCAAGGGTTAAGATCAGGGCCCGCATTCACAAAGAATTCTGGGACTAAAAGTAACTCCTAGTGATGTCATTCTAAGAAAAATCTTTGAATTTCTCAAATTCAAAGATTTTTCTTAGAATTTTACCTCTGTAAGATAAAAGTTATTCATGAAGCATCTTAGGCCTATATGGGAGTTGTGTTGATTCAGTCACCACCCGGCAAGTAAGAAGTTTCCCTTCGAATTTTTCATCTTTCAAGAAGACTTGTAGCTTTTGATAAATGCTATGGTCCTGATCATGTTCCTATTTGGTGGTGAGCATTTACAGTACTTTTTCAAAGGTAATAATAGTCACTTTATGTTCAACGTGGTGGCAAGCCAGTGATGAACCCTAATTCTGTGCCACAGTAACTGGCAGTCATCCTGCTGTGATCAAAAGTACAATGTTGTTAAAATTTCTTCCTTTTATCAAGCTGGCACGATCATCTATGCCAAGAGGAAATAATTTACACTTGAATAACTATTTGTGTTAAACAGAAAAAAACAGTAGCTGAAAGATATTGTAATGTGCACTTGTAGCCTCTGAATATATCATGGAATCTACACATAATTTATGTGAAATATGGAGGAGGTGTGAATGCGAAGCTATTAAGAACATTCCAAGTATAAAGCTTTTTCATTGTTTTTTGCTATGGCAAAACAGTCTTACATTAACTAACAGCAAACTGTTGACATGACTTGTTATAAGTGTTGAAATAGGAGGTCTTTTGGTGCCGAATCCTCACTTTATCACTTTATTTTCACCTTTTGTGGCCACATTTTCCATCATGCTGCATGTCAGTTTGGGCAAATATCAAAATTCTGAAACATAATTAGGACAACAATATGCTAAACTTAACTTTACTTATGTTAGAGTTTGGTCTTAGATTTCATTATGTTCTTTAAAATGTTTATGCTTTATTGCTTTAAGTATTTTTAAAACATCTTTCTCTGTACAGTGGGGAATGGAGATTAGGAGGTCTTTTTCTTTTGGTGCTGGCCATTATGTTGTTTTGCAGTGTTGGTTTTGTCCTACCTTCCAAAACATTTTGCACCAATCATCGGTTTGTTCCCATCTTTGGGACAGTTTGCTCCGTTTTGACAACTAATGTTTTAAAATCATTCTCCATAATATACTCATTGCCTGGTGTAAGGAAATGTGGTTATCCTTAAATGATGCAGCAGACCTTTAAGGTCTGTTATAATGCCAAGCATTTCTGATGTTTGCCCAGGTTTATTAGAAATTATGACCCTTGACCAAACTAAAAGAAACAATAACCGTCCTCCTGATGGTAGATACAGACTCAGAAGTCTACACACCTGTAGCCTCCTGTTAAAATAAAAGTAAAAAAATTAAGCCATGGTAAATCATTATGTTGTCCAAAAATGAAACCATGGTAAATCAAAATGTTGTCCACATTAAATGTGACATATATGGTGTGCAAATTAACAGAAACAAATTTGTTGGGTAAAATATTAACAAACTGCATTATTTAGCTGCATACATGTGAGCACCCTTAAACTTATACTTCTTTGAAGCATCTTTCAATTAATCTTAGCATCAGGTCTTCTTTGGTTGGAGTCTATCAGTATCCGACATCTTTATTTGGTAATATTTGCCTACTGTACCTTGCAAAGGTTTTCCAAGCTGGGGGATATCTCAGAGCCCTCTTAAGATTTCTGCCATAGATTTCTGTCAAATCTAGTTTTGCAATGTGATTTAGGCTGTTCCAACACTTTAATTTTTGCCTGGTGAAGCAATTCTTTTGTTGATGTGGAGTCTGTAAAGGCTCTAAAAGGAAACTTATGTTAAGCCTTCTAGCTGACACTGAACACTCTTAGATTAAAACTAACTAGTTTTTCGACCTGATCATAAGTTCATCCACCTTGAAAGAAACATCTTAATTGTAGCTATTTCTTTTTAGCTACTATCATTTTTTATTGATGATGTTTAGAGTTAGGGTGTTGCTTCAGTGTTGCTATCGGTCTCTTGGCAGCTTCCGTCTTACCTTTTCATCAATTGTAATACCAGAGAACTTCTACACAGATGGGGAGCGTTGTAGATGATCATTTAGGTTTAGGCCACTGACATCATAATGTACAACACAGCAAATATTTATTCACCTTATTTACATGATGTTAAAAAAACATCCAGGTATTTTTAACATCAGAATTATCACATATTTTTACCATTTTTTGATTATGATCTTCGCTGTGCCATAATTTAGATATGATGCTGTGGAAGTTTTTGTGTATTTTTCTCCTAACTGATACTTTTCCAACAAAAAAAAAAAAGAAAACTTTATTTCTGGTTTACCAGATTCATTATGATGATGATAGGAGTGTACCCAACAAGACTGAGTGCTGTAATTGAATCAATAGGTGTTAAAGATGGGTGACTGTGGTGGTTCGTCCTGTAACCGGCGGGTTGCCGGTTTGAACCCCTGCTCCATCCGTCTCAGTTGTTGTGTCCTTGGGCAAGACACTTCACCCGCCTTGTCTGCTGATGGTGTTCAGAGGGCTCGGTGGTCCTGATTGTATGGTAGCCTCACTTCTTTCAGTCTGCCCCAATGCAGCTGTGGCTACTATGTTGCTCACCACTGTCAGTGTGTTAATGTGTGGATGACTGATTGTAGTGTAAAGCCCTTTGGGGTTCTTGGACTTGATAAAGCGCTATACAAGTGCAGGCCAATTACCATTTTCCATTTAAAGATGTGCGAACATGTTATTGCTGCTTGTTAGATTTTTACACATTACCCCTAATAGATGTTTTTATGTACATGTCACATTAAAAGATGAAAGAATTTAAAAGAATTGACCAAGTTTTTGTTTAAGTTATGGTAGACTTTTACGACCTGTTGAGACTTTTAAGACTTACCCAATCTACCAATCAGGTGCCATAAATTCTAATATTCAAGGTTGAAAAAGCTGAAATAGATCAGAATCACAATCAATGGAAATCAGGGGAAATAAAACAATATAAATAAATTAAAACAGAAATAAGATTTTGAACATTTATATTTATTTATCTTAATAATTCAATAAATAGTTGACTACCAAGAGAAATTACTTGAAATGTAAAGGTTAAGAACTTGAAATAGTTTGTTTATAGGAATAAAATATAAATGGACTGAATTTATGCTTTTCTAGTCATTCTGACCACTCAAAGCTCTTTGCACTAGAGCCATATTTACCCAATCACAAGTGCGAACACATTCAAGCAATTTCAGGTTAAGAGCCTTGCTCAGGAGCGCATAGACATGTGACAGGATGAAACTGGAACTGAATTGACAACTTTTGGATTGCAATACCACTATTGTACCCACTGAGGCACAGCTGCTCAGTGGGTAGTATGTCGGGACGAAAAAGAAACGTGTAAATAAAATGAGAGTAAGATCTCTTGTGTTCTTGTGCTTTATTTGCTTTAACAAAACCCATAAAAGATATAACTGTTTTTATTCTAACAAGTGTTCAGCAATCCAAAGCAAAGCTAAGCAAAACTGAAAAACCTCCTGTTAGCATCTTTATTTTTACACTACTAATTAGCTGAAAAATGACAACAATTAAGTAAATAAATGGAAATAATAGATTTTGGGAAAATTCAGGAGCAGTTTTTATAAGGAGGATTATACTCCTGATCCGGACAGTTATTGGACAAAAGAGCAGATCAGATGAAGCTGTCCTCTTCAATGTCAAAGAGTTACAGTATTATTCAACTGAAGCCAACATGATTTAAAGTGTCAACATAGCCACTGTTTTTTTAAAATCTTTTTGTAGTGAACCTTTAAAGAAGAGTGGATGCATTGTCAGTAAACAGAAACAATTGATTGCAATGGGTATTTTTTTATATTCTCTATCTTTCCTGGCAATATTGATCATGCAAATACTGCTGAGAGAAATAAAATCTAAGCTGTTTAAGTTAAAGTCTTGCAAATGACCAGTCAAACTAATATAAATAAGTATGTAAGTACTGTACTTAATAAAATATATTAATGTAAAAGTGAATTAATCTAATTTATGGATGCGTGCCTACACACTGGAATTCGTTTTCAACATTTTATTAAACTCTTTATCTTTGCAGTAACACTTTGATGCTTTACCATTTCTTTGTTTTCAAAGATACGTGTTCTTTCCTTCATTTCTGGATGTTTCCTATTATTTCTGCAGCACAGCCATGGTGACTGCATGTGCCTAGAGTGAGTGGGAGGTACTGTCCTAGAAAATGTACAATCTCGTCACAAGGATCATCTTTTAAACAGTAATGTTTGAAGTAAAAGCTTATGCACCACAAAGGTGGCAGAAATTGGTGGTATGCGTGTCAGAAAAAAAATAAATTATTGTTCCAGAAATATGTAAATAAAAGCAGCAGATCGGATGATTAGGTGTGGGCTTAAAAAGGCTTGCCTGAACCCACAGGGAATTACCGTTTTGATTGGATTTGGCTAACAATTTTGTTTTTACAGTCAACAACTGGAACCAGTTCATAGTTTCACCATCCATATGCCCAGACAAGCTTAGCACATTGAAAGCTTGCACATTTCATTTCCTTCTGGTGGCCTATACAGACACATTTCCTGAATGAATTTGCTACAAAATATGGATATGTTGCCTTCTTATGTTTGTTGTTTATGGTAGAACATGAGCACATGAACATTAAGAAATAGGAAACTTCACTTGTGTGATTATAAGATTGCACTTTTTATGATAACTGGAGTTTTAAACTGTCTAGCTCAACATTATAACATGTGCAAAATAATTAACTTGTTTGTTTTCATTAGAAGTAAAATTTTCTTGAAAAAACACAGATAAGGTGACCTGTACCTGTCTAAACAATGTAAATATGAGATTGAAAAGTGGAAGGTCCATTACTTTTTTTACTACCTTTTCAATCTCTGCCATGCTGATGGACTCCACATTCCCTAAGCCCTCACACTTTGCCTTCTCCATGGTGGACATGGGGAGATTGAGGAGATTGTCAAAGTGATCCTTTTCCTTTCTGAGTAGTCAAAGATATCTTGTTTTTAACCGGCAACCACAGAACCACAGGTTCTGACTGCTGTTAAAGGAGTCCCCAGGGACAACCAATCCTTCAAATCCTGATGCCATGGCAACCAAAATATATTGGTGTCCTTAATATTGCACCCAATCAGTCCTTGATTGCGATATCGCACATAACAAGTTTGCTATTACAATTTTGATTTGATATATTGTGCAGCTCTAGTGCAGAACTTCAGAATGGGGGTGGTTGTTTATCGCAGAGATGTCATTCAAAATCATAGAATTTATAGAAACTAAATTAGCCGTTTGGAATCAGGTGCTTGTGAAATCCCAGCTTCTGCTTCTTTAAATTTAACATGAGCAGCAGAATGAATTTCTGCTGTTTAAAAATAAGCACAGCCTTGGGCTTTACATATTTATATGGTAGCAAAGGTTGGGTAACACCTCAGTGAAACTAAATTATGTATCAACATCTAATGCTGATTTACCTTCTTAGACCAATCTATCCAGATAAGATGCAGGCAACAAGGATAGCAGATGTATAACTTTGGAAGTTACTATTTATCATTCAGAAGTGTGTGTGGCCCCAGCCCACGGCCGCTGCATTATATCCCCAAAAAAAAAAAACCCCCCCCCCCCCCCCCCCCCCCCCCCCCCCCCCCCCCCCCCCCCAAACCCCCCCCCCCCCCCCCCCCCCCCCAACCCCCCCCCCCCCCCCCCCCCCCCCCCCCCCCCCCCCCCCCCCCCCCCCACCCCCCCCCCCCCCCCCCCCAAAACCCCCCCCCCCCCCCCCCCCCCCCCCCCCCCCCCCCCCCCCCCCCCCCCCCCCCCCCCCCCCCCCCCCCCCCCCCCCCCCCCCCCCCCCCCCCCCCCCCAAACCCCCCCCCCCAAACCCCCCCCCCCCCCCCCCCCCCCCCCCCCCCCCCCCCCCCCCCCCCCCCCCCCCCCCCCCCCCCCCCCCCCCCCCCCCCAAAAAAACCCCCCCCCCCCCCCCCCCCCCCCCCCCCCCCCCCCCCCCCCCCCCCCCCCCCCCCCCCCCCCCCCAAAAACCCCCCCCCCCCCCCCCCCCAAAACCCCCCCCCCCCCCCCCCCCCCCCCCCCCCCCCCCCCCCAAAAAAAACCCCCCCCCCCCCCCCCCCCCCCCCCCCCCCCCCCCCCCCCCCCCCCCCCCCCCCCCCCCCCCCCCCCCCCCCCCCCCCCCCCCCCCCCCCCCCCCCCCCCCTTTTTTTTCCCCCCCCCCCCCCCCCCCCCTTTTTGAAAAAAATTTTTTTTTTTAAACGAATTTTTTTGGGTTCCCCTTTGGGGGGTTTTTTTGGGGAAAAAAAAGGGGTTTTTTTTTTTTAAAAAAAATTTTTAAAAAATTTTTTTTTTTTTTCCCCCCCCTTTTTTTTTTAAAAGGGGGGTTTGACAAAAACCTTTTCCCCCCCCCAAAAAAGGGGTTCCCCGGGGAAAAAAAAAATTTTTAAAAAAAATTTTTGGGGGGGTTTTGGGTTTTTAAAAAAAAAAAAAAAAAAGGGGAAAAAAAAAAAAAAAAAAAAAAAAAAAAAAAAAAAAAAGGGGGGGTTTTTTTTTTTTTTTTTAAAAAAAAATTTTTAATTAAAAAGGTGGGGGGAAATACAAAAAAGGGGGGGGTTAATTTTTAAAATTTTTAAAAATAAAAAAAAAAAAAATTTTTTTTTAAAATTAAAAACCCCTTTTTTTTTCCCCCAAAAAAAAAAAATTTTTTAAAAAAAAAAAAAAAAAATTTTTTTAAAAAATTTCCCCAAATTTTTTTTTTTAAAAAAAATTTATTTTCAAAAAAAATTTTTTCCGGGGGTTTTTTTTTTTTTTTTGGGGGTTTTTTTTTAAAAAAAAGGGAAAAAAAAAAAAAAAAGGGGGGAAAAATTTTTTGGTTTTAAAAAATTTTTAAAATTAAAAAAAATTTTAAAAAATTTTCCCCAAAAGTTTTTTAAAATTTTTAAAAAAATTTTTTTTTTCCAAAAATTTTTTAAAAAATTTTTTTTTTTTCCCCCCCCCTTTTTTTAAAAAAAAAAATTTTTTTTTGGTTTAAAAAAAAAAAAAAATTTTTTTAAAAAAAAACCCTTTTTTTTAAAAAAAAATTTAAAAAAAAAAAAAAAAAAAATTTTTTTTTTTTAAAAAATTTAAAATAAAAAATTAAAAATTATTTTTTTTAAAAACCAAAAAATTTTTAAAAAATTTAAAAAAAAAAAAGGGGGGGGAAAAGGGAAAAAACCCCGGCGGCTAAAAAATTTTTGGTTTTTTTTTCCCACCCCCCCCCCTTTTTTTCCCCCCCAAAAAAAGGGGGGGGGGTTTTTTTCCCCCCCCCGGGGGGTTTTTTTTAACCCCATAAAAGGGGGCCCGGGAAAAGGGGGGTTTGGGGAAACCCGGGGGAAAACCCCTGGGCCTCCCCCCCTTTTTTTTTTAAAAAAAACCCCCCCCCAAAAAAAAAAACCCCCCCCAAATTGGTTTTCCCCCCTTTTTTTCAAAAAAAATTTTTTTTTTTTTAAAAAAATTTTTAAAAATTTAAAATTTTTTTTTTTTTTAAATTTTTTTTTTTTCCCTTTTTTTGGGGGAAATCGGAAAATTTTTTAAAAAAGGAAAAAGGGAAATTTAAAGTATTTTTAAAAAAAAAACCCCAAAAAAATTTTTGGGGTTTAAAAAATTTTGTTAAAAGGGGGGGGGGGGGGGGGAAAAAAATTTTAGGTTTTTTAAAAAAAACCCAAATTTTTTAAAAAAAATTTTTTAAAAAGGGAAAAAGGGAAAATAATGCCAATCAAAAAAAAAAAAAAAAAAAAAAGGGGAAAAATTTTTAAAAAAATTTTTAACCCAAATTTTTTTTTTCCCCCCCCCAAAAAGAAAAAAAAAAAAAAAAAAACCTAAAAAATTTTAAAAGGGTTTTTTTCCCCCGGGGGGAAAAAAGGGTTTTAAAATTTTTTTAAAAATTTTTAAACTTTAAAAAAAATTTTTTTTTTTTTTTTTTTTAAATTTTTTTGGGAAACTTTTTTCCTTAAATTTTTTTTAAAAATTTTTTTTAAAATTTTTTAAAAAAATTTTTTAAAAAATTTTAAAAAAAATTTTTTTTAAAAAAATTTTTTTTTTTTCCAAAAAAATTTTTTTAAAAAATTTTCCCCAAAAAATTTTTTCCCCAAAAAAAAATTTTTTTTTTTTTTTTTTTTTTCCCCCCCCCCTTTTTAAAAAAAAAAGGGCCCCCCCCTTTTCCCAAAAGGTTTTTTTTAAAAATTTTTCACCCAAAAAATTTTAAAAAAAATTAAAAATTTTTGGGGGTTTTTTTCGGTTCTGTATCTTTGCACAGGGAAACGGGGTATTACGCTAATGTCAGCCTGCTTCCACTGTTTTGAAATCCCTCTTTGATAATTTGGCTTGAAACATGTTTTCTTTTTGCTCCAATTATTCATGTGAAGACAAAACTTACAGAAAGCTGCCAGAGAATTGTTCTCCTGTTTCCTACATTTGAACTTACTAATTAATATTGACTGGTGTTATAGAGCTAGCCTAAAGCTGCACGCAGGTACAGGGGTTGGACAATGAAACTGAAACACCTGGTTTTAGACCACAATAATTTATTAGTTTGGTGTAGGGCCTCCTTTTGCGGCCAATACAGCGTCAACTCGTCTTGGGGAATGACATATACAAGTCCTGCACAGTGGTCAGAGGGATTTTTTAAACCCTTCTGCTTGGGGGATAGTGGCCAGGTCACTACGTGATACTGGTGGGGAAAAAGTTTCCTGACTGCTCCTCCAAAAACCCCAAATGGGTCAATAAAATTTTTAGATCTGGTGACTGTGCAGGCCATGGGAAAAATGTTCAACTTCACTTTCATGTTCATCAAACCAATCTTTCACCATTCTTGCTGTGTGTATTGGCGCATTGGTCATCCTGATACACGGACCGCCCCTTCAGGATACAATGTGTGAAAACCATTGGATGCACATGGGGCCTCAAAAAATGGTTTGGTATTCCTTGGCAGTGACCGCCCCATCTAGCACAAGTATTGGGGCCCAAAGGGAATGCCATGATATGGCAGCCCAAAAACCTCACTGATCCACCCCCATGCTTCACTCTGGGCATGCAAAAGTCCGGTTGTGGTACGCTTCTTTGGGGTTCTCCACACCGTAACTCTCTCCGGGGTGGGGAAAACCGTAAAGGTGGACTCATCAGAGAACAATACATGTTTCACATTGTCCACAGCCCAAAGATTTGCGCTCCTTGCACCATTGAAACCCAACGTTTTGGCATTGGGCATGATGTGACCAAAGGTTTGGCTATAGCAGCCCGGCTGTGTATATTGACCCTGTGGAGCTCCCGACGGACAGTTCTGGTGGGAAAAAGGGAGATTTGAGGTGCACATTGAAATTTGCCGTGATTTTGGGCAGCCGTGGTTTTATTTTTTTTTTGGGATACAATCCGGGTTAGCACCCGAAAAAATCCCTTTCAGACAGCTTCCTCCTGCTTTCCCAGTTAATCCTGTTGGATTGGTTTTGTCCTTCTTTGGGGTATGCTGACATTACCCTGGATACCGTGGCTCTTTGATACATCCAAAAACTTGCTGTCTTGGTCACAGATGCACCAGCAAGACGTGCACCAACAAATTTGGGCCCCTTTTTTGAACTCTGGTATGTCACCCCATAATGTTTTTGGTGCATTTCAATTTTTTTGACAAAACCGTGCTCTTACCCCCTAAATTTAACCTTCAACCTCTGCTCTTACTGGTGCAAAAAGGGGGAATAATGAAAAAACTGGCTACCAGGCTGGTCCAATTTAGCCATGAAACCTCCCACACTAAAATGACAGGTGTTTCAGTTTCATTGTCCAACCCCTGTATTTCTCACATTAATGTCAGTTGAGCCAAAGCTGAACATACTTTGAGAATTACTGCCTTAAATACTTAAGGTCACCCATAAAACCCCATAGGGATAAAAACATGATTTACAGCTCATCAATTCACTTTTTTAAAGGTATGTTTTAAATGACTGTGGACAAATAACTTGTAGAGCAACCTGCTTTGACAGAAGAGTAAAAATACTCCAACCGGCTGAATAAATCTACCTTCCAGGCCTCAATAGGTCATTGGAATAACAGCTTATGTTAAACCTGACATTTTGTGGAATTTGTCTTTCATCTCCCTCTCTTTTAATGTCAGTAACTCTCCTGAAATTTTCTTACCAAAATGTCTGAGGGCTTAATAGCTCTTTCATTTGATTACAATTTATAGTGGGTTTGCACTGTGTTCCCGAAGAAATGTGAAATGAGCCCTTTTTAAAAAAAGTTCCCACACTGTCTTCCATTTTTCAACATTTAATTTAATTTTGCTTTTAACTCACCTTGATCCACACTTGACACAGACTGTGAACACAGTGAGGACCAACCAAACCAAGGTTTTGCAAAGGGTACTTATTATTAACATCAAACAAAGGATATTACATCTTTTTTCTATTTCATTTATAAGAAAGTGAGTTGAATTAATGACAAAAAATTTGTCCCAATGATAAAACTATGAAACTCAAGTATTAACAGGTATAATTATTCTGAAAATGGAACTTCATTCATTTTTATTTTCTATTGATCTGTTTTTCTCTGGCTACATTTACTTGCACAGCAACATTCTGGACTTATTCTTGTATGATACAATACCGTCTATGTTAAGACATGGTTACCAAACTGCAGTACAACAGCTGGTTTTCCCCAAATTTTAGATGGTGCCCTGCATGATCAAACTTACTTCATTAATTACATTCTGGGCCTGTTAAATTCTGCAGCTGCCAGTTAATAACTATTTTTTTTAAAGCTGTTGAAGCAGAGACACATCTGAAACTTCTGGGCCTCCCTACACAGTCATTAAATTTTACAGTATTTAAAAAAAAAGTTTATGAAGCAGGAGGCATTTTCTGTAATTCACAAAATTAACAAGTCACATCAAAACAGAGTAAACACCCTAGTGTTAGCCTAGTACTTTACCATATAAAATCAGGAGCAAGAAGGTATGTTACTGAAGACTGTGAATATATATGTAGAATCAGATATGGCTTTAGAAACAAATG
Source organism: Crenichthys baileyi (assembly GCA_036173005.1). Classification (NCBI taxonomy): domain Eukaryota; kingdom Metazoa; phylum Chordata; class Actinopteri; order Cyprinodontiformes; family Goodeidae; genus Crenichthys; species Crenichthys baileyi. Next base: position 435,504 of record JAHHUM010001205.1, read on the forward strand.
ATGAAGCTTTCACTTCTACATGTTTTTTAAGTAGCAGCTTTTTTAAATGAGTTAACCCTTATTTGGAGCAGCATTTTGGCCTGCAGAAACTTCAGTTGGGACAAAATATCTGGCAATAAAAACAAATAGGAGAGACTGCAGCATCCAAAATGTCACTGTTGAGGGAGTTAGGTGTGTGACTAATAAAATGTAATGTGCTTTTGTAGACTTTGAGGTTTTAAGGCACATACATTTAGGGTGTATTCATGCTTACCACTTTTGGTCCGCTTTAAAAGGACCAGAGTTCATTTCCCCCCTTGGTCCGAACCTTTTGTGCAGGTGTGAATACACTCAAGCGAACCCTGGTCCAGACCAAACAACCGGACTGAGACCCCCTTTTTGAGGTGGTCTCGGTCCGCTTCCAAACGGACTCTGGTGCGGTTCGCTTATGGTCTGAATACGAACCGGCCCCGATCCGAACCAACTGCAGAAAACGTACGTCCCTTTGGACTTAACAAGCCACTGTAGCCGATAGCAAAGGTGTACATTATACTCAAATTATAGCTGGCCAGCTGATTGTTGCAACACCGGGCATGTGGGACCGGGCATGCAGAGCACACCGTCTGCTTCGGCGTTCAGCACGCATTCTCCAACGCTGTTCCAAACGTATAAATAGAACATCGCAAAATCTGTGTTGAATGAGCTGCTCTTCACCCTCACAGTAATATTGCAGCTGTAATAGCGGCACAAATATGCAGAACAGAGGTGTTGCACGTAGCACGTCTACAGCTGTTTTCCTAAATTTCCGGGTCTGTGCTCTGTCCCGCCCCCGTCATTTCTGTCCAATGGGAGCAATGATCGTCACCCGCGTGGCTTTGTTTACAAGTAATAGTTCACTTGCAAAAAGTACAACGTGAAAGCAAACCGCACCAAACAAAAAAAAATAAAATCCGCTTTTGCTCCGGACCAAACAAGCGGACCAAAAGACTTTCCTGGTGTGAATACACCCTTAATAAACGTAATGGAGTCGGACTCAGTATTTGCAAATACTTAAAGTTCAGTGTCTTGGATTGGTACTAGGAATCGGTATCAGGAAGCCCAATGTAAATAAAACATATTACATTGAATTTCTTAATTAAATTCAATGAATGGATCTGGCTAAACAGTCTTTCTGTGTTAGCAAGGTGGAAGTCATGAGTTGGTCAAATTCTATAAAAAGGTAAGCAATGAAACATAAATGCTATTTCACTTATGATCAGGATTTATAATAATTTGTGCATGATCTGGGCTCCGAGTGCAACATATTTAATTTCTTCTGCTTTTTGGATTTTTTTTTATTTTTACATATGATCAAGGTTAAAACCTTAACATAAACAAATCATAAGTCATTTTTGAATAACTTGACTGGACTCTTTCTTGATCCAGGTTGTTCTGCGATGACTGGAATTCACAAAACATTTAGTGCATCTTGGAGGCCTGAAGTTGGAGCCACAGTATTGTTTTAGTGAATTTTTTTTTTTTATTTGCTCTTTTTATCAGAAAAATATCATGTCATCTAATTATTACAAGATTATATTGTCTGAAATGTACATTGTAAAGTATTCTAATACATGAAGAATAACCAATGAAAGTTAAGATGTCTTTTAGAATTGTCAAACTTACACCAGATTAAAAAAGAAGAAAAAACATGATTTATTTGATAAAATTTAGGATTTTTGTTGTTTTTTTCCTCACCAGACATTGTGATCTTTAAATTGGCAGTTTTGTAATGATGCATGAAATGATGCATGAAACATGAAGCCATTAGCAACACCGTTGTTTGTCTTGTAAAATGGTGTAATAATCTGGTGAAGCTGGGGACAAACTACGTGGCTTTCACAGTTGTGACAGATTTTGACAATATTAGGTGTTAACACTAACTGACATTAACATGTTTTTTTCTGTCCCGACTGAAGATCTTACATATAACAGTTCAACCTGGAAAGACTCACAAATGAGAGAAACACAGAGATAGCAATTAGAAGAGTTTATTAGCTGATGTTAGCTTTCTTTTGCCGTTTGGACCCCGGTGGAAGACATGGATGCTGATAAGGACATGAACTTGAATAAACATCTTAGGGTTAGAATTAGGGAAGTCTTCCCTCCTGGGATCCTGATACTTGTGGTGGAGTGGAGGCGTGAGCAGATAAGGTAGTCGGAAGGAGCTTGAAGCCTGATGGTGGAGATGGGGTGGAGGAGGATCGAAGCTCAGCTGAAGAGCAGGTGATTCTGTGTATGAAGGTCTTTTTAAAGCGAAGCCTGGAGGGATGATTGGCTGAAGAGGAATGTGGATCAGGTGCTGATTGGTTGGAACAGAGAACGTGGTGGAGTAGTTAGACGGAGCCGGAAGTGGAGGTGAGTCTTCCAAGTTGAATTTTCGTCAAAGCTCCATCTTTGCCTGCTGAGAAATCACAGACTACTGGATTTTTCAGACTAAGTAGAGCCAACTGAGTGCATCAAACTCTCGTGGAAACTGTTACGAGGATAACAGTTTGAAAGAACTAACATACCAGTAGGAGGCAGTAATAGAAGATATTCTAAGATTTTGGACTGATTATATTTCTGTTATACTCCCATATAAAATGAAAGAGATGTAATTTAAGATACGTTCAGTTTATCCCACAAGTTAATACGATTTAAATATTGTTGACTATTCTTTGTTAAATTTATGCCGAAAGGCTGGAATATATATTTGAAATTCTGAGTTTTGGGTTTTGGAATGACTGACATTATTGACATTATTATTTTCACCACTCAAACACCTGTCATTTTAGTGTGGGAGGTTTCATGGCTAAATTGGACCAGCCTGGTAGCCAGTCTTCATTGATTGCACATCGCACCAGTAGTTGCGATCTGTGACCAAGACAGCAAGTCTTTGTGATGTATCAAGAGCCACGGTATCCAGGGTAATGTCAGCATACCACCAAGAAGGACGAACCACATCCAATAGGATTAACTGTGGATGCAAGAGGAAGCTGTCTGAAAGGGATGTTGGGGTGCTAACCCGGATTGTATCCAAAAAACATAAAACCACGGCTGCCCAAATCACGGCAGAATTAAATGTGCACCTCAACTCTCCTGTTCCCACCAGAACTGTCCGTCGGGAGCTCCACAGGGTCAATATACACGGCCGGGCTGCTATAGCCAAACCTTTGGTCACTCATGCCAATGCCAAATGACGGTTTCAATGGTGCAAGGAGCGCAAATCTTGGGCTGTGGACAATGTGAAACATGTATTGTTCTCTGATGAGTCCACCTTTACTGTTTTCCCCACATCCGCGAGAGTTACGGTGTGGAGAAGCCCCAAAGAAGCGTACCAACCAGACTGTTGCATGCCCAGAGTGAAGCATGGGGGTGGATCAGTGATGGTTTGGGCTGCCATATCATGGCATTCCCTTGGCCCAATACTTGTGCTAGATGGGCGCGTCACTGCCAAGGACTACCAAACCATTCTTGAGGACCATGTGCATCCAATGGTTCACACATTGTATCCTGAAGGCGGTGCCGTGTATCAGGATGACAATGCGCCAATACACACAGCAAGAATGGTGAAAGATTGGTTTGAGGAACATGAAAGTGAAGTTGAACATCTCCAATGGCCTGCACAGTCACCAGATCTAAATATTATTGAGCCACTTTGGGGTGTTTTGGAGGAGCGAGTCAGGAAAACGTTTTCCTCCACCAGTATCACGTAGTGACCTGGCCACTATCCTGCAAGAAGAATGGCTTAAAATCCCTCTGACCACTGTGCAGAACTTGTATCTGTCATTCCCAAGAAGAATTGACGCTTTATTGGCCACAAAAGGGGGCCCTACACCATACTAATAAATTATTGTGGTCTAAAACCAGGTGTTTCAGTTTCATTGTCCAACCCTGTATATATGTGTGTGTAAATATATATATATATATGTAAATATATATATATAATATATATATATAATATATATATATATATATATATATATATATATATATATTATATATAGGGTGGAAGAGAGTAGGGTGCTATTAAATTATTGGGAAAACATCCAGTTTTAGAAAATGCATTTTTTTCTGCTACAGAATTTTGACACTGTAGGTTGAAAATGCTGCAAGCAAAATGAAATATAGATGCTACAGTTGTACACTGATGTACTACTATAAATACATCACAGTTCTGGTTCTATTTTGCAGACTCCTCTTTGTGCAGAAACAGCTGAGAGTGGTATGATAACTAACTGCCATGTTTAGCTTCTAATTAAATCAAAGAAATCCTGAACATACCTTGACTATGTTTCAGTACTGAGCTTCATGATTACAGAACTAATTTCATAATTTACCATGTAAAAATATGATAAATTATTCTGTTTTTGATCATTTTGTATGGTAATTTATTAAAATGTATTCTCTCTGTCTGTAATCTTGTAACTTCACATACTTTCTAGTTACTCCTACCTGTGCAGACACCCCTTGAATTGCCCTTCATAGAAGGGAGGATATAGGAAAATAGCTCCACGGCTCCTCTTGCTGATAAGCACGCCCAGAGGCAGGTAGACCTCTTGAGACCACACAGCTTTTCTCTACAACACAAACAATCCCCTGCACTGCAGAAGGTCAGTGAAAGAGAAATCTTCTGCCTACCTTGGGGACTAGAAGGTAGGAGGCTCTGTGACCTGACACCACCGACCACTGAGCTGCATGAGTTAAAGAAGTAAATTATGTATGATCTAGTTTGCTGAAAGCAGATTTTCACCTTGTTTAGCTCCATACACCAGAGAACACAAGGTGTATAATGAAAGGACAGTGGACTTGTTAAGTCAAACATATGGCGAAAGAAATGAGGTAATGCTGCAGTACGCCCCAGGAGTCTATGGCTTCCCTCCACATTTCACAAGTCAATATTTGCCGCATGTATTGGCTAGAGTAAATACTGCAGTCCACACACAGTGCTCATTCCACTGGAGTCAGGGAATTGAGTTCTCAAGCAGCTGTACAGCATGACATTTTTTGTGTCCCAGTAATGACAAAAAACAAAGCCAGGCAGGTGGTAATAAAGATTCTTCTTCTGCAGAGATTCCTCATATCCTCACTCTCCCTCACCCTTAATTTATTCCCTGAGGTGCTATGAGTGATTCTGTCTGTACTTTCCCTTATATCAAACATCGCAGGCTATTAGCTCTCAATAATCATTTTCTGCAACCCAAGACACAATGATTTCCCATGACACATAAAACTGCAATAACGTCAACTCGGCTTCTGAAATAATATTGCCGACATTCTTTTTATGTGTCTCTCCCGGCTGGAGAAAATACCATCACATGACTCGCCTGTTCCCACACTGAACAAACCATTTGTAAGTTTCAAAAGTTCAAGCTATCAAGTTTCTGCTCATTCTTCCAAAAATCTGTTTTTAAGCCATATATATATATATATATATACAGGGGTTGGACAATGAAACTGAAACACCTGTCATTTTAGTGTGGGAGGTTTCATGGCTAAATTGGACCAGCCTGGTAGCCAGTCTTCCTTGATTGCACATTGCTCCAGTAAGAGCAGAGTGTGAAGGTTCAATTAGCAGGGTAAGAGCACAGTTTTGCTCAAAATATTGAAATGCACACAACATTATGGGTGACATACCAGAGTTAAAAAGAGGACAAATTGTTGGTGCACGTCTTGCTGGTGTATCTGTGACCAAGACAGCAAGTCTTTGTGATGTATCAAGAGCCACGGTATCCAGGGTAATGTCAGCATACCACCAAAAGGACGAACCACATCCAACAGGATTAACAGTGGACGCAAGAGGAAGCTGTCTGAAAGGGATGTTCGGGTGCTAACCCCGGATTGTATCCAAAAAACATAAAACCACGGCTGCCCAAATCACGGCAGAATTCAATGTGCACCTCAACTCTCCTGTTTCCACCAGAACTTTTCCGTCGGGAGCTCCACAGGGTCAATATACATGGCCGGGCTGCTATAGCCAAACCTTTGGTCACTCATGCCAATGCCAAACGTCGGTTCAATGGTGCAAGGAGCGCAAATCTTGGGCTGTGGACAATGTGAAACATGTATTGTTCTCTGATGAGTCCACCTTTACTGTTCTCCCCACATCCGGGAGAGTTACGGTGTGGAGAAGCCCCAAAGAAGCGTACCACCCAGACTGTTGCATGCCCAGAGTGAAGCATGGGGGTGGATCAGTGATGGTTTGGGCTGCCATATCATGGCATTCCCTTGGCCCAATACTTGTGCTAGATGGGCGCGTCACTGCCAAGGACTACCAAACCATTCTTGAGGACCATGTGCATCCAATGGTTCACACATTGTATCCTGAAGGCGGTGCCGTGTATCAGGATGACAATGCACCAATACACACAGCAAGAATGGTGAAAGATTGGTTTGATGAACATGAAAGTGAAGTTGAACATCTCCCATGGCCTGCACAGTCACCAGATCTAAATATTATTGAGCCACTTTGGGGTGTTTTGGAGGAGCGAGTCAGGAAACGTTTTCCTCCACCAGTATCACGTAGTGACCTGGCCACTATCCTGCAAGAACAATGGCTTAAAATCCCTCTGACCACTGTGCAGGACTTGTATATGTCATTCCCAAGACGAGTTGACGCTGTATTGGCCGCAAAAGGAGGCCCTACACCAAACTAATAAATTATTGTGGTCTAAAACCAGGTGTTTCAGTTTCATTGTCCAACCCCTGTATATACATATACATATACATATATATATGCATATATATATAATTTTATTACTAACCTGTTATTTGAGTCTGAAAAAATGTAAGACTTTAAAGTGATCCACCTGGAGTCCTGATTTAAATCCAGAAAAGAATATGTGGAAGGAGCTAAGGATCGGGGTAATGGCAAGGAGTCTATCCAAACCCATAGACTCTGAGCTCATCACAAAAGACAGATCGGCAAAATGCCACTGAAAACATATTATAAAGCGGAATGCCAATAAAGATGTTTCCAATGAGTATTGAGAAAGATTTTAATTAATATAGATTTTAATAATTTTTCTACTGACCATTATCAATAAGATGTAAATAAGAGTAGTAAATTGTTTATTTTAAAATAATTAGTCCTTTTGTTGTCTTTTGAGAGATGAGAGTCTTATTTCGTATCAGAAACAAACTTCTTGGTTAAATTAGGTCATTTTAAATCATACACCTGCCGGGAGTATGAATAACCTTTGGGCTCTGTAGCAAGGCTGCAAAGTTGATTTGTGAAAGTGCTCAAGCATTTCAATCAGAGGAAGAGTCTAAGACTTAAAAACCTTCTAAGTCACATCATTTTCAACTAATACATACATTTTTTATTCAACAAATGGAGTTTAAACGAAAATTCAACATGGAAGACTCACCATCACCTCCAGCTTCATCTAATTACTCCTCCACGCTGCTCTACTCCACCAATCAGTGTCAAGCCCGCATTTCTCCCCGGCCAATCATCCTTCAAGGCTCCACTTTAAAAGATCTTCATCCATGGAACCCTCTGTTCTTCAGCTGAACTTTGACCCTCCTCCACCCATCTCCACCATCTGGCTTCCAAACTCCTTCCAAATCTCCTCAGGCCTCCACTCCACCACCAGGATCGGATCCCGGGGGGAAGACATCTTTAATTCTAACCCTAAGATGTTCATTCAAGTGCATGTCATCCTCAGCATTCACGTCTTCCACTGTGGTCCGAGCGCCAAAGAAATAAACATTCACTAATAAACTTTTCTAATTGCATCCCTGTCTTCTCTTTGTGAGTCTTTCCAGGTTGAATTCACAAAAAACAGATTTTTTAAAGAGTTTTACTTCGCTTTCTGTGGGCTCGATAATATGTCATTCATGCTCAGGGCAATACTGTGATCCAAGACTGAAGCTTTTCCACCTTCTGTGTTAAAGTGGGTGTCATTCAAGAGTTGTGGTTGAAAACATCCTATATCATTTCTCTTGAATGGAAATGCTTACTGTAGCTTTCTCTGCTGACATTTGGCCCACCACTGTCCTGCATCATATCCCAGCATTGAAGGTCTTACCAGAGTGGCAACGAAGCGATTAGTGATTAAGTTGGAAGGTCAGGTGGAATTGATTCTTTTCCCAGTGGTACTTCCTTGCAGCACTTAGACAGGGAGCCAAGAGCCAATTTGTTTTGGGAGCATAGGATTACAATGGAGACTCTCCTTCTTCCCTTCATTTCCCATCTCTCTCATCTGCTCTTTTTGACCCTGTGGAGCTGCCTGATCGGACAGATCCAGTTGCTGGCTGAAAATCAGATGAGCAATGGTCTCGCAGTGGGAGATCAAGGCAAGCCCCATAGTGATTGACTTAATTTAGGTCAATTACTGTATGAGATGGCACACTATAACCCAGAATGATCTCCTCTAATGATTCATTAATGCATTAATCACTCCTTTTAACTAATAGAGGCCACAAACAAAACTGATTTGCCGCTGTTGAGAAAGGCTTTCTCACTCGGTGGACCACACAGAAAAAGTCTTGATGAATTTGTCACAGAAAAAAAGCTCTATTGTTTCTCTGTGTTTTTTTCCAGGATGTGTGGTCTCTGTGCGGTATTCTACACAGAAAACAAAGGCAGGCGTCATGCATTTCATGTCATGTTGACAATATTTGAGCAGCGTGAGCCTCAGTTTGACAACTTGTTCTTTTATCTTAATGCCTCATCAAGAATTGACAACATGCTGTAATTGTGGACCGAGGACTGTGTTTTGATAAAACTGACTGACAAAGCTGACAGCACTCACAGTGGCCGTCAGTCATGAAGGAGTGGACATTGTTGATGTGTTTTTATTTCGCTAGCTGATTTCAAAACCCCTCAAATCAAACAAACCCACATTATTATGCATGAGTGTGAAATAATATATTTGTGAAAACACCACCACAAACAAAAAATAACATAACCTCAATCTGATAAAATTTTCATTACTTTGTAAAATATTAATTTCTCCTAAATGTTTTACACATTAAAACCATTATTATTTGTCAATTTTATTGGGATTGCATGTGGTAGACCAACAAAAAGCAGTGCATGAACTAGACGGAAAATTAAAACACGTTTTCAAAATTGTTTACAAATCAAAATCTGAAAAATCAGACATGCGCTCAGCCTGATATGCCAAAATAAATTCCAGAGCAAACATGTGCCTTCATAACTCAAATACATAGTAAATAGAGTCCCAGCTATTTTACGAAAGCCTCTGAGGTTTGTTAGAGAACATTAGCAAGCAAAAAGTATCATGAAGACCATGGCTTAATAAACAAAGCAGTGAGAGGTCAATGGTGACTCTGAAGGACATGCAGAGATTCATAACTTAAATGGGAGAATCTGTTGACAGGGCAACTTTTAGTCCTGTATTCATAAAGTCTGGCCTTTATTGCATATTGGCAAGAAGAAAGCCATTGGAAGCTGTGACAGATCCTATTTTCAGATTGAAACAAACCATCCAAGAGACACAACAGACATTACATATCATTATCATTGCACATGGTGAATCATGGCAGAATCATGCTTGGGGTGCTATTCTACAGCAGTGACCAGGAAGATAGTCAGAGTTGATGAGGACACGGGTAGAGATAAAAACAGACCAGTCCTGTAAGAAAAAACCCTGTTTAAGGCTTTACAAGATTTGAGAATAGGGTGGAGGTAGAATGGCCAGAGGTAGAATGGAATGGTTTAGGTCAAAACATATTCATGTTTTAGAAAGACCCATTCAAAGTTATGATCTAAATCTAAATGAAAATCTACCAAGACTTGCACAGAGGCTGAGTCCTTTCAGCCTTCCTGTTATCCACATTGGCTTGTCTCTTGACTTGCAGCTGGAATTGAGGCTAACAAGGGCTGCAAACAAATGCATGCCACACTTTTCAGATCTTTATTTGGAAAACAAAATGAAAATCATGTGTAATTTTTTATCCATTTAACAAGGAAATATATTTTATCACATACACCGATGCTTGTGATAGTAATGTAACAAAATGTGAAAAGGTTAAACAGGTATGAATACTTTTGCAAGGTGCTATTTACACATATTCATCTCTGTCCATAGAGATATTATTTGTCTTTCCACCTACGACTCTACGTCTGATGTGTGTGGAGTGGTCCACAGGGACACAAATTGGTGTGCATGACAGCTAGAAGTCAGTTTGTTATTCCACCCTTTGTGGGAGGTAGATGAGAGGCACTCTGAGAAATGGGTGTAAAACCTACTATCACTAAGCGACTCTCCAAATATCGCTCTGGAAATCCATGCACTGAACTCTCTCTCACCTTAGTCACAATGGTTCTCAGGATATAGGAAATTGGCATAGCAGTGTGGCTGGGTCGGCGTTGTTTGGCTCGGTGGAGGCAGGGCAACAAATCTAGTCATGACGCACATGGTTCCTGTGTGGAATGATAATGCTGCTGTTACGATTTTGAGGGAATGTCTTCATAAATGTCTGCTCTCGTGGGAGGAAGACAGCAGACGCTGGGGCCTTTGCGTGCATGGGCTCTTTTAGCCATGAATAAATTCATGCCCACTCTTGTATGCCTCTGCAGCCACTGTTTGCTCATCTCGTATGCTGCAGGTTCCTCAGCCCGTCCCAGGAGATGAAAGTTTGTAAACATGAATAATAATTAGGTACAGGTCGACAGGCAGGTAATCTGCATGTGGGTTCCAGAGGTGCACTTGCCTACTATGCCTCCTGTTGGGTGGCCTTTCATTAGCATTTTGTTTGCAGTGAGACACAGGTAACATTTTTTCTCTCATCCAGTCAAGCAGAGTAGATGATTGCATTTAAAGGAGTTTAGACCTTGTATAAACACTGGAATTACTTGGAGAGATTTATTGACTTTTGGGAATCCTTTACTTTTGTCTAGACATTTGCTTTAACTCATGCACCAGACTTTTAAATGTGAACATGAAGTTTAAAATGAAGTTGTGAGTTTTATGGTCAAACTGAGTTTCTGGTATATTATCAGGTTTCTAAATATTTACTAGTGTTATTACAGAATTGCAATGATCAGCTTGAATCTTTGCTCAATTATTACTATGGTAGGGTTTGATCTTGATTTGACTTTGGAGCAGGAAAATAAATATAACATTCTGCTATTCTGCAGCTACACCTTCTCCTGGCAATAACAAGGCCCTGGCAGCAAACAAATCTCTGACAAGTCCCCCTCGTTGCCTGGCCCCCTTTTATTGATAGACCTAATACTTTAATCCGGATCAAGTGACAGACTCATCCCCAGTCAATAGGGTAAAGACACATGCATGGGATGTGTGCACTTGTCAAAAGGCTGATTAAAGCATACATGCACTGAATCCTAATCTCAAGCTCACATTTGATGAAGGATAATGAGGCGAAATTGACATATGATTTCACTACATGTATACTTTTTAGCTGTTTGTGGCAAAGAAACTGCTTTTATGTTGTTTTTTTCCAAATTCACTCACTCATTCAGTTTCTTAATAAACTAATATAACAAGCTGGACCAAGAAATCATTTTTCAGTTTGTCCAGTGAATGCACCATATGTATGCCCTAAAAAAAACACCCTTCAGTTTGGAAGTTGTTACTGAATGAAGAATACTCAAAAGGTAGTTATTTTCATTGTCAGTTAGGTGTTTGAGAATGAAGAGAAGGCACCGAGATTTAGGAACGTATTTTAAAGAAAACTTCATCTGTGTTGTCAATTTAGTGGGTTTTGTTGGTATATAGAGGACATATTTGCAACCCATCTATGACTCTTTGTCAAAATAGGTTCAAAATAGGTTCTGGTAGTATTGACAGCAAAGCATGTATCCTTCATGCTTTTCTCCACGAGTAGAGGGTGCTGCCATGGGCCCTGCCCTCATACCAAAATACTCATAGAAGGCCCAGTCCACCTACAGCAGGCCATACCAGCTCTAGTCTTGTTAAGATAAGTATCTTCATTCCCTAGGGAATACACACAGAGACTGTGATTTTAGTAATGCTAGCTGAAATAATCGCTTAAGATGCTAAAGACAATTTAAAATGTTAACTCTGAAATAATTTGTGTTACTGTTTTGAAAACATGAAGAAAACTCTCTTTAATACAGCAACTACTGGGTCACATATGTGGCTCTGCCTTACCAGTAATAGAAGAATGTAATAACTTCTAATAGGAGGAAGGCTTTTATATCTTCTTCTGTAATAGTCATTAAAAACAATTTGGGAGCAGCTACATTCTGCATTGGTTAGTCAATGCTTTACAAAGCCCAGAAATTGGAAATTTAACTTATGGTACTGTAACTTCATTAAATTTGGGCTGTAAGATATTTGAAAGTGTGTAACGACTTGTGTTTGTACTTTGTGTTTTATGCTAGTGGTATCTCCAACCTGTCACCAGTGATCCATGTCACATTTCAGAGCTCTAAGCCGAACTGTGTGAGAGGATGTGGTGGTATAACTATGTGCCCTGCAGGTTCCAATCTGTCTTTGTTAAACCGGCTGCATGTCCTATCGCAACTGCCTTGGCTAAAACAGATTACCACCATCTTCCCCAGCATATGCAGCCACGGCTAATATAACAATTCCTAGGCACTTTGTAAATGTCAAAAGTGACACATTAATTTTGCCACTTGGGCCACTAAAAATGGAATATTCGGAAGCTAAAGTAATTGAAGTTGATTTCAGTTTCTCACGTAATCTGTATTAAATTAAGAGGTTGTTAATGAACAACATACATTTACATGATGTAAAGCAGTGCAACCCTGGGCTATTTATTTTTATCCCCGAGTGTGTAGCTTCATATAAAGTGAAAGAGGACTAAAAATGTATGAAGGAATCAAAAGGTCAAACCATGTCTCATGTAGCTCCTACATTTACAAAATCTGAAAATAAAATAACTGGTTTTGAAGGTATGGCCAACTAAAAACATCAATATTCACTGCTGACCAAAGACATTAATGAAAGTTTTAAAACAGTGGATGTAGTTAAAAACCTTCATTTTAAAATGTAAATTTTTCAGTCTGCTGAAAAAAAAAACACATTTTAAATAATCTCATGTTGCCAGCACTTACTATACAATCAGTCTGTGTCATTAAGCGGGTTTTTATTGAAGGTAAGTGCAGATTTTAATATTTCCTTACTCACTGAGCCAGGCAGGGAAACCAGGGACATACAAGACCAATCCAGACCAGAACAGAGAGTCACCAGACGTTAACAGGAATGAGGACAATGACGAGGGCAAGACGGGGACATCTATGACGAGGATCCAGAGGGGAACAATGACAAAACAAAAAGTCATATATTGTATATAACACAATATACAAATTTGCTGGATAAGATCCATATACGGTATATCTTGCCACCACACACAGTGAGAAGGATAAGGGAGATAAAAAAAAAAATAACTGGAGAACTGCAGCAAAGAGTGGCATCTTGATGTTTGCTAACTCTAGATGCTGTCTACACCTTTTGGGGAGTGACAAGATAACTGAAATTTGGTAGTATTTAGTTAGTGTTTCTCATTACCAAGCTATTGCAAAAGAATGTCATGATGGGTAAAAGCCAAACTCTCTCTTAAAACCCACACAACCTTATGATTGCAAAGCACACTGATTACATTGGTTACAGATGTATTCCCAGAGAACACCATGAGGGTGGATTTTTCAGGAAGATGATATATTTCCTTGTGCCCATTCAATCACCCCAGTTGCAAAGAACAGAAGATCAGACTGCATGTAAGAGCCCCAGAACCTTTTAAGAGTAAAAACAGTGTGAGTAGACGAATGTGCCAAAATCACACCTGAGCAATGCATACAACCAGTACAGGAATCATCTTTACATACAGGAGATGTCTTTATATTGTCATGACCAAAAAGGCTTTCCTAATAAGTATTAAAAAAAAATCTGTGAGCTTGGTCAATGTGTCTTTCCACTTAAACAGAGCTTGATTTATGGATTACATTCTGTTGATTACTTTGTAAGTGTGGAGTACTTGGGATATTACCATCATTTTGCTTGAATTTTATCAGCAAAATAAATATATTTACTGAGAAAAAAACTGACATTTTCAATGCTCATTTGCATTGCTGTTTGTTTTGACATGTGACTGCACAATAAGAAGGTTTTATGTAATGTGTTGTATTAATGAGAACAGACTGACGCAACTCTCTCACAATGGACCTTAAACTAGAAACAACACTTAAACCTCGTGTTATTTCCTTTTTTTTTCACTATATTTGCTAATTACAAGTATAGGTGGTTCAATGCTTTGGTTCCATCTGGTTAGATCTTATGCCACTCACCCCTCTTTTTTTTTAACATGAAGCACCTCTGTATTGATTCCTTGTTATCTTTATCAGGATGTCAATACTAATTATTGCTTACCTTGTCTTGATTATCTTTTGAGCTGTAAAATCAATTAGGCATAATCCAATCTCATGCCACAGGTCAGAAGTTCATACTTTTTGACAGTTCACTCTAAAATGTGTAGGATCTTTTAAATATTTATTCGCTTTCCGTAATCTTTATGTCTGTAAGTGAATGCAACCACATTACACTTGACTTTCCACATACTAGAAAAGTTTTTCACCAGGTCACCCCAAATAAATCCTTGATGGACCATACATTTAGTTATAATACCCTCTTATCTCATGCAGTTAGTGTCTTTGAACTCATAAAATATCAATGTTTTTAAGATCTCAAAGTGTTATGCTTAAAAATGTTTAATCTAAATACCTTTCAATACTTGTCAAAGTTTCAAATTTTTCTCATTTTGTTTATTCAGAAAGGTTCCAAATTTCCCATGAGTTAAAACTTGTACGTACATTTTTTATTTAATAGAACACTTACAGGGGTTGGACAATGAAACTGAAACACCTGTCATTTTAGTGTGGGAGGTTTCATGGCTAAATTGGACCAGCCTGGTAGCCAGTCTTCATTGATTGCACATTGCACCAGTAAGAGCAGAGTGTGAAGGTTCAATTAGCAGGGTAAGAGCACAGTTTTTGCTCAAAATATTGAAATGCACACACTTATGGGTGACATACCAGAGTTGAAAAGAGGACAAATTGTTGGTGCACGTCTTGCTGGTGCATCTGTGACCAAGACAGCAAGTCTTTGTGATGTATCAAGAGCCACGGTATCCAGGGTAATGTCAGCATACCACCAAGAAGGACGAACCAAATCCAACAGGATTAACTGTGGACGCAAGAGGAAGCTGTCTGAAAGGGATGTTCGGGTGCTAACCCGGATTGTATCCAAAAAACATAAAATCATGGCTGCCCAAATCACGGCAGAATTCAATGTGCACCTCAACTCTCCTGTTTCCACCAGAACTGTCCGTCGGGAGCTCCACAGGGTCAATATACACAGCCGGGCTGCTATTAGCCAAACCTTTGGTCACTCATGCCAATGCCAAACGTCGGTTTCAATGGTGCAAGGAGCGCAAATCTTGGGCTGTGGACAATGTGAAACATGTATTGTTCTCTGATGAGTCCACCTTTACTGTTCTCCCCACATCCGGGAGAGTTACGGTGTGGAGAAGCCCCAAAGAAGCGTACCACCCAGACTGTTGCATGCCCAGAGTGAAGCATGGGGGTGGATAAGTGATGGTTTGGGCTGCCATATCATGGCATTCCCTTGGCCCAATACTTGTGCTAGATGGGCGCGTCACTGCCAAGGACTACCAAACCATTCTTGAGGACCATGTGCATCCAATGGTTCACACATTTTATTCTGAAGGCGGTGCCGTGTATCAGGATGACAATGCACCAATACACACAGCAAGAATGGTGAAAGATTGGTTTGAGGAACATGAAAGTGAAGTTGAACATCTCCCATGGCCTGCACAGTCACCAGATCTAAATATTATTGAGCCACTTTGGGGTGTTTTGGAGGAGCGAGTCAGGAAACGTGACCTGGCCACTATCCTGCAAGAAGAATGGCTTAAAATCCCTCTGACCACTGTGCAGGACTTGTATATGTCATTCCCAAGACGAGTTGACGCTGTATTGGCTGCAAAAGGAGGCCCTACACCAAACTAATAAATTATTGTAGTCTAAAACCAGGTGTTTCAGTTTCATTGTCCAACCCCTGTACATGGACCTTTAGTGTTAAAATAAAATAACTCCAGTTTATGCCTAAAGTATAGATTCCTGACAGTAAATACTGTATATATAATCAAATCCATTTTTGTTTTTGTTAATTCAGTGGCGCTTCCAAACAAATTTCTCAGGAGGGCCACATGGGGCCATTAAAAATCTCAGGGTGGCACACCAAAATCAAAACCAATGAATGACTTTGGAAAATGCGGTACTATTTACAGGATCTACAAAAAACTATCATTGACCATTTGTCTTTTGTTTTCACAAATTTATATTTCATACTGTCCAAAAAAACACATTTAAAGTTTTACAGCCTACATGTAGAAGCCCTTGACTTACAGTTGTTTGTGGTTTTACGAAACAGAAGACACAAATAAAACACAAATTATAACTGATTGTAATCACAACTTCTCATATCAGTAGATTACACAGACTATTACTGCCACAAGCTGTATTGTTAGCCTAACTAACTGGCCCAAAAGTCTTTAATTGTGGCCTAAACTATATTTGGTAGCAAATGAAATATACTGTTTCATCATTACTTTAGTCCGGTTTTTTTTACTAATAATGTGGAAATCAAGTTAGAATAACATGCAAAGTTCCTCACAAGTAAGATTAAGAACAACATAAATCTATAACATGACATACCTTGCTTCGCTTGCCAAGGTTGTAAAACTTCTGCAAACATGTAATCTGTGGGTCTCTCACAGGTGGAATGCAGCTAGCTGGAGTTAGCATGAGAGCCAAAATACCACATGGATGCAAGGTGTAAATATACAGTACATATAGATGGTTTGCATCTGTTTTAAAGTGAACATATTAGACCCAGCAACATAGCTGGAAGACACCATCAGACAGAAAAGGCTAAACAAATTACTCACAAGCTGGATCGGAACCTGCTGCCTTAACTTTGTTTGTTCTGAATCGACGGATTCGCTAACATCAGATCGTAGTCAACTCTGGATCCAAGTTTAAAGAATTTGTCAAGTGGTGGAGAGCAAGGTGGAGTGGAGACAGCGTTTTTGTCAGTGGCTTCATGACATCAGGTGAATTCCAGCTATGACTCCTCCTTCCTGGGCTGGACTAAGTGTAAGTTAAAAACTGTATTCAAAGGTGCTGTTTTCTACCATTATCTTTGTTTGTGCACAGTTCAGAGTCCATGCTTTATCCATGCTTTATATATGCAGTATTTACAGTATTTAGCATAGTATCGTTATCTTTGTTTGTCTGCCTCTTTTTACCAAAATCAATGTCAAATAGAACTGTTATTAAAAATGTATTTATTGCATCACAAGTATGTTTTTTTTAAGTCTTTCCATTTCACCTGAGTGTAATCATTATAGCGCTTATATTAAGTAAATTTTCATTTTAAAAAATATACAGAAATTTCCATGGTTATTGAAATTTGTGATAGAGATAATTCAGTGTGAAAGCAAGGATTCATCTTTCAGACTGATTCTTAAAAGATAATGATAATAATTTTAAATTATTCATAATCATTTTCATGTTGGTGGTCCTGTGCTGGACCAATATGACAATGAACATTAAAATATTGTCCCATACATAAAATGTCAGTCAGTCATTTTCTACCGCTTATTCCATAGTGGGTCGCAGGGAAGCTGATGCCTATCTCCAGCAGTCTATGGGCGAGAGGCGGGGTACACCCTGGACAGGTCGCCAGTCCATCGCAGGGCAACATACAAACAACCATGCACACACTCATTCACACACCTAAGGACAATTTAGAGAGACCAATTAACCTAACAGGCATGTCTTTGGACTGTGGGAGGAAGCCGGAGTACCCGCTGAGAACCCACGCATGCACGGAGAGAACATGCAAACTCCATGCAGAAAGACCCCTGGCCGGGAATTGAACCCAGGACCTTCTTGCTGCAAGGCAACAGTGCTACCAACTGCGCCACCCCATAAAATGTATTTATGTTTATTTATTTATTTATGTGTGGTACAATAGCTTTACATATCCTATCAATGCTACCTGTATTGCTGGGAAACTATAGGTCAGGATGTAGTTGTCAGTTGTAGCTACACAGAATGGTAATGACCAACAGTTGAACTATTATATGATGACCAATACCTTATTTAAAGCATATCTTACGGGTTAAAAGTGCATGACGTGACCTGTAAATCTCCATATCCAGGGACAGACAGTGTTCAGTGTTCCACACAGTCCACACCCTCCACTAACACACTCCATCAATGTCAATATCTTCAGGTTATTACTCTCTAAGCTCTGAGACTGACTCCATCTGCCCTTGCCCGATTACATGATCAAATACAGAGAGAGAAAAAGCGGTGTACAGAAACAGAACACTGAAGTAGTAATAATCCCCTTATTTCCCCCAGCAAATCCAATTTTAACAGCATATTGCGTCTGAAATGGTATTAGTCCTTGACCAAATTTGATGGAAACCTGCAACAATGTGAGCTTGTGTGTCTGAGATAATGTAAAGTGACATTTCAATGAGAGCCTTTGTTTTCCACCTTTATCATGTAATTCAGTGACTTGTTGTAAGGTCAAAGATCAGTATGTAAAACAAACAAACAAAAAAAAAAAGACTTTCTAACAGGTTATTATATTAATGTGGGAAAATACTTCATTGGTCACACACTGCATTTTAGTTATTTGAATAATTAGCAGACAGTAATTTTAAGTAGGAGTAAAAAAGCTCTAGGTTTCTGAGGAATTGTCCCTTGCCAGAGTCCTAGCCTAAGACCTCCATGTCTCTTGATCAGAGTACACTAATTTGATTTCACAGCATGCTATGGAAGATGCATTAATCTTTCCGAAACCATCGTGTGCCCCTGAGCAGCTGGAGATAGTGGGAGAGTGAGACACGACGAAGGAAGGGGGGTTCACAGAGACGTGCATTCCATGCTAAAAATGTTTTCCAGCCAGCAGAGGGGCATCCCTTCAGGCAGGCCAGATAAACAGTGTACACCATCTCTAAATCTCATTCACACCCTCAGAGACTCCCTGGGCTCTCTGTCCCTCTGCATACCTACATCCTGTGGCATGGAATCTTCAACCTTGGAGGATGGTCATTCAACAGTTCTTGTCAAATGTTGTTGAAGAAACAAGAACATATCAGCAATATGACGTTATTCTTATATATACCCATAAAAGTAATTTTGAAATTATTCCGATTTACTGAACACTTTCTCGTGCCACTGACATACAGCTGACCACGCTCATAGCCAATCAGTGAACAGCAGTTTGTTCACGTCACTTTTCGGCCCTGCACAGCCTTGATGGGACCTGCTGAAGAGAATGGAAATGGTCGCAAAACGGGCTGAATGGAGTGGAGCCGGCCAAAGTATGGAAGAGGGGCATTTCTGTTTTCTGTGTTAACTAGTCTCCCTCAGTATCCCTGCTCAGCACTCTCCTCTCACAGCTGTTCATCATTCCCTCGATTATGGTCACCTGGATCCATTGTCATTCTCCTCCCTTCCCTCCAGATCCAAGCTCCTTTGTTTTCACTGTTGATTAGTGGTTTCTTCCGTTGCTCAGCTCATGCTCCTTATCCTTTTCTCCTTGTTCGCTTCCTGTAAGTTTTGCTGTTCTCATTATTTAACCTTTCTCTACCATGCTACTTTCTGGCTTCTGTCTGCATTTTGGTAAATCTATATGTTCACAACACAGGACATTGACAATAAGATTTATGAGATGTTAGGACATTCTGCCACAGAGCTTACAGAACTTCTTGAAAAATTACATGTAAAATCTATTACATGTCTGCCTGAACTTGAATTTGTTACCACAATTGAATTTGTTGCAAACTCATTTTGTGGTATTTCTTTCTGTTTCTGCTCATGGTTATGTTCGGATTGCCTCTTGCCTTGAATCTTCTTTTTTGTATTTTTGAATTATTGGGGATTTTCAATTTGTGGATGGTCAAAGATTTTATTTTTGCATCAACTCTTCCGCCCTTCCTCCTGCCTTCTGACATTTGGGTCGTCAAACAACCAGTATTGACATTTATAGAAGCTACAGAAAATGTTTCTTTTTTTTAATGTCAGATTTTTTTTTACATTTGCAAAGCTAGGATATAAAATATGTTTGAGACAATTTATTTTTTTACTAAATAAAAAAAGAGCCTATGAAAGTGTGGATTGAATATACATTGCTCTTTTTGCGGATTTTCCTACAATCTGACAGCTAAAACAGAAAGTTAGGTTCCACACAATTTCAGTGTAATTTTGTGATTTGAAAAACCTGTGTTTGTCCTTTCTAATAATGCCAAATACACAACCTAAAACCAATGCAGGATATTTGCATTTATCGATTTTGTCTTTTCTTTTGCAACAGTCAGTGAGCAAAATGATGGCATTATTTCATGCAGTGGATTCTCCAAGAATATAATTAAGACCCTGTATGGTATTAGCCTTAAATTAGAAATAAAAGATCCATGAGTGACAAAATATCCCCAAGTCAGTTCTGGTCTGGGAAAGTTAACTAGAAAAAACAAAAGTAAAGCAAGATAAATGGGACCACCATGGGCTCTTATTAATGCTGTTAACCCCTTTCCAGCTCCTATCCCATTGGCCTGCCCAGCTGCCATCTCACTTTGGGGTGCAGCACAGCTCTGCCAACAGCCTTCTTGTCTTTGTTGATTGATCAGCTTTATCACATGCCGGTGAGTGCATCAAACATCACCCACGATGCAGGATCCAACCCCACCCCCTCCCTGCTCAATTTTCAAAGGAAAAGATCAAGGCTTGAAAATATGAAAATACTCTTCATAGGGGTCTTTCAAACAGGCAGTTTCCATGATGCCCATGAGTATTTCCTATGTGGAGAAAAACAAGCCATTTCTCTGATGTCCCTGCACACAGAGCAGCAGTGACTTTACTTTTGCTAAAGTTTACAGAGAGTGTAGAACAGACTGGGTGAGTATTAAATTACAGAGGAGGCAGACATTTTTAAAAACCCTTTATTTGATTTTACACCCCAAGGGTATGTAATCATAGCCACAGCAAACCTGCAGACTTGCTTATTAGCATATTCATACAACGAGTTATTTGTTCACATAAAACTTTGCAGTTGTCCTTGATTAGCATTTTTAACTGGTTATTACATTGCACTGTAGTATATATTGCAAAGAGGGAGTCAGAAACTGTGGAAGGAGCAGAAGTCGTGCATTGTAGTACATTATGATTGTATATTATTTGAAAGGCATGCTGTAACAGTAAAAATGATGCCCATGGAATAAAAATAGACTTGTGTTTTTTTATTCAATTTAGGTGGAATCTCTATACAAGACAAGAAAAAAAAGAAATCTTATGACACATGATACCTCGACAAATTTTTTTTCTCTCTGCCTAAACTCCATCCAGGCTTATAAGTACTTACAAAAACATCTAGGGATCATGATAGTGTAGGGGTAAAATGAGGTAGTGAGCCGTATCCATGAAGGAGATGGGCCCATATTAGCATTCTATAAGCTGCATTTGCTTGGTAAATAAATGAATTAATCTTGCCTATTGTCCTTGAGATTTATTCAGCTGCTGTCCTCTGAGGAGAGCAGAAGTTAATTAAGATCATTGAGAGGGATGCAGCTCTCTCATAGCAACTCATAAAGAGAAGTGCTTGACTGGAGTGGCAGACCTTGGCTTTACTGCATCACATGTGAGAAATATTCTTCTTTTCTAAAAGAACCTTGATGGAAATAATTAATATATTTATTTGTGCAGATATATTTCATCATGGAATGGAAGTTTAAATACCAAATTATAGTCAGACTGCATCTGCAGTCAAACATGTTTTGGCTCAGACAAAGGGAAAACAGTCACAGTTGAACTTTATGCTGTAATTAAAATGATCTACAGACATCTGGAAAACCTTTCTATTGACAGACACTTAGGAAAAACCATTGTGAAAGAAAGCATTTACTTACCTTGTGAACTTAATGCACACAAACGTCTGTGGTTGCCTCGGTGGTATGGCTGTTAACTCCCTGTTCAAGCTGTTGTCAGCTATGCTGTGTCCTCTTTTTCTCAGGTTTGCCTTATTCTTTACCTTAAATCTAACATTTCAGTTGTTCTGTTAACCAGGTAGAAAAATATTTCCAACAGAGAGACTGTTTTCATGGGTGAAGATTACTCTGTTTTCTTCACATATTTACCTCTATTCATCTCTTTCATATTTCCTACAGAGGACATTTTTTTGTAGAAGTTTTCACTCTATCTTTTTTTGTGTAGCCAATAAGGGGCCACACGTCCATTTGATGTTAAAGAGGTAATTTTTTCTGACCGAACAATCCCTTCTATGTATACAGTCATGGTCCATGCCAGGCATCCAGGTAGTATGGTTGCAGATGCTATCTCATTATCCATAAAATGAATTTTATATTCCATTGTTTTTAGCAAACAAGGTAAAATTCCACCATAAAATCAGCATCTTGCTTACAGAATCCTGCAGTTCATGGTCACATGCAAAACTGCAAACAGTTGTGATGATGGTATGTTTGTATTAAAAAACTGAGAAAAACAAAGACTGGGATAACATGGTTTGACAGGTAGGGCTGCATTGTTGTTTGCACTGTTACCGTGAATATTAAGGTCATAACTTGGATTTTTCTGTATGGAGTGTGTATTCATGTTCTTTCCAGGCATGCATGGATTGCTCTGGTTTCTTCCCACCATTTCAAACATGAATCTTAGGGTAATGGTCAACTCTAAATTACAACCCTTAAGTCTGAATGTGAATGTGGTTGTTTGTTCTGTCTGTCTCTGTGTTGCCCTTTGGAAAACTTGCAACCTGCTTAGAGTGTACCCTGCTTCTTGCCTATTAGATAATGGAGGTAAGTCCCAAGCGACTCTGCAAAAATCAAGTGGAAATATAAAATGGATAGATATATGAATGGAGTTGCCATCTTCTTCCCTTGAATACATATGTTTTTAAGGTTATTCTGATCTCATCTACAACATGCAAGCCACTGGCCCTTTGGGACCAGAATTGCTTACCACTGTTATAGGCAATGTATGTATTTATTTGACTTTGTCTTGGGATCCTGTTATATGATGAGGCTAGGTGAATGTTGTTTCAATTTAAATCCATTGATATCATAGATTTAGACTCTTTAGGAATTCATAAAATTGCTAAAATCTTCATAACACTTAAATTTGGTTATGGGGCTCGATGAACCCTGTCTTTACCAGTAAATATATTCAAATTACCCCAGATCCTGTTTTCAACTTTAAGCTGAAAATACGTTTTCATAGAAGAATTTTATACTTTAAGTTTTGCTTAGTGTATTCAGGGATTTCTAAGTGTATAGACATTGTTAGGTCGAGACATCTAATACTGTTGCACAGAATGTTTTCCAAATTGGCCTTAGATCCACATGAAAAAACATAATTACACATTATAGGAATATAGTAATTACAGGAATAACATGAAAACAGGGGCAAAGATCCTACTTCATTTTTTGGGGGCACAATAAACAGGAAAGTTTCAGAGAGGAATTCCTTGGGGGGACATGGAAAAAAGCTCTCTTCCTCTCTCTCTTTTCTGCTTCTTTGCAACTTTCCTTGGCATGTTAAATAATGTTAAGCAATAATAGTAGTTATAGCAATGTTCTTTACTGACCTGGTTGGCTGACAATTATACACACACATATACACAGGAAAAGTTGTCATTAGCCTACAAAAAATAATCAAAACTCTGACCTCAAACTTAAATTAAGAATACCTATATTCATTTCAAAATCTGGATATCTCTCTAGGAACAAATCTAAAATGTCAGTTAAATATTAATTAGCCTTATATTTGACATGCACATCCTGACAGACCTTTTTGAAAAATCTGTCCTGCTTATTTCCTCTCGACTTTCCCCTCATTTATTTTTCCTCTCAGTTGAAAGTGATCTCTCTCTTTTTCCTCCTTGCTCTCCTCCCTCCACTGTGTCCTATTCTTTCTTCCAACTGCCCTGTTGCTTGTTACTGGTGCTATACTACACACTTAAGCTTGTCATAAGCTAGGCCATTTGCTTAACCAGCACGCTGACGAAAAAGAGGCTGACTTTGGACAAAGAGGGAGAAATGTCGCTTTTGATGTTACAACCTGGTGTTCGTTGAATTAGTGGTGTGATAAATGAGTCACTGACTTTTACACATTGGAGCAGGTTCCTCAGCAGGTAAGCCCGTTGACTCTCAATGAAACACGTAGCTGCCAATGGGAGCTGCAGGTAGCTCCACCTGTTGGAAGCGACATGTGGACCAAACCACTTTGTGGCTATAATTTAAACTGCTTGAGTAGTTTTTTTTTTTTAAATTTTACATCAGTATTTTAGTATAGATATAAATGTATTTGTGTTTACAATTATTTTTTTAGGGGGGGGGCAATCTTTATGGAAGGGGGGAACACGCCCCCGGGATTTCCGCCTATGCATGAAAAGGCTACGTCTATGCTCCAACACAAAAGTAGACTGTTTTAAAGTTACTCAGTACTTTATTTAACCAGTACAAGTGGTGCCTTGCTTGAACTGATTTTGGACACTATGACAATAGACCACTTGAAAAATTGACTGAGCATGTATTTATTCACCACTTTTCAATTTAATTCAGTTTTATTTATATAGCACCAATTCACAACACTTGTTGTCTCAAGGCACTTCACAAAAGTCAGGTACATACATTCCAATTAGTCCTAACCATTGAACAGTGCAGTCAGATTCAGTTATTTATTCAAATTGGATAACAAGTTTTTCTGTCTAAGGAAACCCAGCAGATTGCATCCAGTCGGTGAGTTCCAGCATTCCCTCCTGCCGGATGTGCATGTAGAGACAGTGGACAGTCACTGGCTTTGACTTTGCAGCAATCCCTCATACTGAGCATGCATGTAGCGACAGTGGAGGGGAAAAACTCCTTTTTAACAGGAAGAAACCTCCAGCAGAACCAGGCTCAGTGTGAGCGGCCATCTGCCACGACCGACTGGGGGTTGGAGAGAACAGAGCAGAGACACAAAGAGAACAAAGAAGCACTGATCCAGGAGCACTTTCTATGGGAAGGAAAAGTAAATGTTAATGGATGTAGCCCTTTAGTCGTTTCACCTAGAAAGAAAGAACAGATAAACTCTGAGCCAGTTTTCAAGGTTAGAGTCTGAAAGAGAGCACATATAATTAGTTACAGTAAAAGCTCAGTCAATCACCATGTCTAGGAGAGAGAAAGGGTTAAACACTAAAAGACAGGGCCATGAGGATCATCGGTAGAGGGTGAGCATTAAGTTGTTGCCAGCAGAAGCTCGGATGATTCCCCTCTCCAGAAAGGTGTCACAGGTAGACACAGAGTCAGGCCAGGTGTAGCTTCTAGGAAGAGAAAAGAGAGAGAACAAAGTTAAAAGCTGAAATAACAGCAATTAATGCAAAATTGGAGAGTAGTGTGAGAATGTAGCAAAGAGGGTGAAATTGGTCATTATGTCCTCCAGCAGCCTAAGCCTATAGCAGCATAACTACACAGATAGTTTCAGTTCAGATTATTTAGTTAAATGGCGCTTATTTTCAACAATGTAATTTCAAGGCACCCCACAAAGGGTCCCACTGATGGTCATTGTTATACTAAAAACCACAAGGATTGTGATACCTCTCTCTGTCAGACTGATTATAACCATTGGAAAAGAGAAGGGGTCATACAGGTAGCAGAAATGGAGGGTGTGTTTGCACCTCACCCATAACTGAGCCGGTTTAGGTTTAGGCTAAATCTGACTCCCCCTTACTCCCTCCAACAGGGAGGGAGGAAGGCTCCCTCCCTGATAAACTAAGCCACTCTAATTATAAGCTTTATCAAAAAGGAAAGTTTTAAGCCTAGCCTTAAACAAATTCAGAATTCATTGTATCTCATCCAAGACACACGGCTACATAGTCTTAAAGGTGACAAATCATGCAAAATCCATTTTTTTAACCCCTAAATACATTTTGTTGTGTACTTGGAGTCTGTAGGAGTCAGGGATTAAAGTAGTTTTAAATTCTTGCCGGTACTATTACAAAAATCGTTATTGGCTCATATTGTTCACGCTCTTGCTTTGTGGATTTTAGAAAAAGTCTAAACCCAAACAAATGAAGACATTTTAATATTTTACGTTAGGCTACCTGAATGGATAAGGCAGAAATTAAAAGCTCTTGAAAATATTGAGAAAATATATTTAATTGTTAGGGTGCTGGCATATTTAAACCACTGATAAACAGTTTTTTAGTGTACATACATAAAAACATCAAAATTGAACAATCTGAACAATCTTTTTAAAACTAAAAATGTATTACCAACATCCTAGTACCTAACACACTTTCTGACATATACTGTGTAAGGATCATGACTGATTATAAATATGTATCAAAAATTAGAATTAAAAATCATAATTTAGAAGAAATACGTTCTAACCAAAAATCATTTCTTATAAATAAAGATCAGAGATACACTCTGGTGGTGTGATTATTTGGCTCACAGCACTTAATAATTACAATTAGTTATTTATCATTAATAATTGACAATTATTAACCAAAACCACGTCAAATGTCAAATATCAACCGTTTTACTGCCTTACTACCTTACTGCCTTTACTACCTTATCTTGTGAAAATTTATTAAACCAACAGTCCCTCTTACAATCAAACTATTCTGGTCAAACAGCGTTTACCTAATTAAGTGTGCACTATTCTACAAAAAGAGGTACACTAATAATCAAAAATAAGGATATGTGTTGGAGGGTAGATGGAGATCAAACCAGCATTTTATGGACAAATCAGAATAACACAACAATTTGGATTAACTTGGAAAGATGAACAAAACCACTACACTGTGAAGCCTTTCTCCATGTGTGCGCCTTGACAGCAGCTATCGGCTGGTAGAACGCTTGGGCCACGCCCCGGACGCAGAGCATCTACCAGCCAGCCCTTTAGCCACTCACAGCTGATAACCCCAAATCTCGAACAAAGGGTTGTAAAACTCTGAGGCAGGAGCTCGGTGGAAAACCCCAAGGGTAATAAAATGATGAAACGAACAATGGGATGGCCAGGCCACAAGGTCCAGACTGCAGTCTGCTCAGATGGAAAACTTCCAAAGTTCAGCTTTAACACCTGGCTGATTGGCACTCAGCAGGACGAACGCACCCAAACAGCAAATCAAAACCTTTCAGCAAACACTTCAATCAATATTGCATGCAACAAGTTAATACCTTGGATTAACTAATGGTGATCCTAATTCTCCTAAGCTATGCCTCACCCTGTCCAGACCTCTAAATACACCTATCCGATTTAATAGAAAAAGAACGAAAATTACTTTGACGTCGATTTCATCTCTTCACCGGCTTGAGGATGAGTTGTGGGTCTGAAGAAAAAACAGGGGGAACCAGAGTGTCACTGGTCTGTGATCAACTTAAAAATTGTAAACTTCTCCTCCATCCAAAACGGGGAAAATATGAGGAACCGTTGCAGTCGACTGCAAAACATGGAGGAAACAAAACCTCTGTGGGTTTCACCTGCGCCGTCTGACGGTCTTTGATTGGTAAAGTTCTTCTTATTCCAGCAAGATTTCTAGCTTTGTCAAGCTCTTCCGGGAATGGCCAGTGTGGAGGAAAAATAAACCTGCCCACTGCTTCTGTTTCTCCAGAGTGTTGACCCTTAAGTAGTGTCGTGAACCACCACTGGAAATGGCGGTTAAACATTTGTTTGCTCTGCTTTTTATAAGCTCTGGAGACGTCAGAGCTGCGTAGTACAGTCATTTACTTGACCAAAATGGTGGTCAACCCAACAACTGAGTATAACATGAAATGATAAGAACAGATGGTCATAAGCAAAAACTCAAAGTGGATCTGCCCCTCATCAAAACATAACACCTGAAAGATTTTCCACAGAGGCCTAAATTAGTTATCCTCCTCTGAGTGTTGGTGGGCCATGCCACTTGTTATGAGTGGTGCTCTTCTTCCTTTGCTCAGCCAGGTCTTCACATAAGGCATTGGGTCCCAATGCATGCATGGTGGTCCAACTGAACTGATAAAGAGGAGGTTTGCAGCATTGATTGTTGTCAGTTTGCTCATGTACTCAGTGATGATGTTGTTCATGGTACTGAACCCCCACTCACAGTCTGCAATACTTGTTGAAAATGTATCCACTCCCACAAGCAATTTCTTCATCTTGTTAGGAATGTTTCTCCCTCCACTTACCTTGTACTCAATGAATCTAAGGTGTGCTTCATGTTTATTCAAATGTAAGATATGGCACAAAGCGCTCACCTCATGTTCTCCATGTCAAGGATTGTCATTGTCCCTCTTGTCAGGTTCAAGGACTGTCATTTGATTTGGAAGTCTACTGTCTCTTTTCTGTTGGCTGTCACAACGGCCTGTGCTTTATTAGCGGTAGTTGTAAAGAGTCTGTCTTTCAGACTCTCTTCCACTGCTTGAATAAACTGTGCAGTCAGTGATGGGAGACTTGCCAATTTTTAACTGTTCTCCCTTAAATTGCATCTCTTCCTCTGTCTGCCTAGCTTCAACTACATTTTGTCCTGGGTATGACTTTCAATGCGTTTCACATACATTGGCATGATCTCATGGGCCTTTGGGATTGTGGTCTGCCTGTTCTGAAGAAAGTTCTTCAGTTCAATCAGGACATCTGCCATCAGTGCAAAACTTTTAAGAAGTTTACAGAGCACAGCTTAGACAACAGACCTTTGAATTTAGGCCTTGCTTTGCTGTCCCTTTTCTCATCCTTTGATGCCTCATGCACCAGTGCTGCATAAGAATGCCACACTGCAGTGACTGCTCTGTATGAAGAAGCATGCCAATGGACACTGAACACTCTTCCAATTCTTCTGAGTGTGGTGTGCAGATAGTGAGCACATTCACTTAGCTCCTGCATGTTTTTTGGTGACTGGCTATACAATGAATATAGGCTGTCAAGGAAGGCCAGGAAGTCGTTTCTTCCCCTTGTTGCATCCAGTGCCTGGTCCAGAGCCAGCTCCAGTCTGTGATTAAGTCAGTGCAACAGTACAATGTCTGGAAAGTCATCCTGGAGCAGCAACCAACACCTGACTTCACTCCCGGCATCAAATTGTCCGTTCTTCTCTCTTCCTGCTTACCGTCGCTTAATCTTTTAGTGGTACGCTAGTATCAAGAAGGATTTGCCAAAAGAATTCATCTGATTAAGAGGTCAGTTTCTTCTGCCTATGGAAACGACAGACAGCAAAGCCGGAAGCTGCAAATAACCCTAAAATGACAACAAACTTTATTTTAAACATGAATTTATTGTGTGCTGATATGACATCCTGGCCACTGTTTTGATAGCAGTAATATTGTGCCTTCTGCTTGTGTTAGTGCTGTGTGCTGCTTTTAGCTCCTTGAAGACATAACTATGGAAGCCCTTACAGGCAAGTCAGAAAAAAAACTCTTGATTAGAATATTATATAGTTTTTTTTTTTTTTTTTTCTGTTCTGCCCTGAAAGGCAAGTGAGAAAAAATATTTTAATATTTTTTTTTCTCTTGCCTTTCCAGGCTTGAGACAAGAAAAAAAAAGACTCAGAAAAATAAGGGGTCATTTATCATTAAAGGGTCATTAATCATTAAAGGGTTCATATTTGATTTTTTGTCTGGTGATTTATCATACACCTTTCAAATTGATTGTGACAAGTTATGATAAGCATGTACTGACAGCAGGTTTTAAGGCCATTTGCAAGATACAAACTTGGGCCCAAGAAAGAGCAGTCATGGTGGGCAATTGTCCTTTGTCCTACAGATAGTCTTGATCAATACTGTGGTTAATTCTATATTGCAAATGAATATACAGGGGTTGGACAATGAAACTGAAACACCTGTCAATTTAGTGTGGGAGGTTTCATGGCTAAATTGGACCAGCCTGGTAGCCAGTCTTCATTGATTGCACATTGAACCAGTAAGAGCAGAGTGTGAAGGTTCAATTAGCAGGGTAAGAGCACAGTTTTGCTCAAAATATTGAAATGCACACAACATTATGGGTGACATACCAGAGTTGAAAAGAGGACAAATTGTTGGTGCACGTCTTGCTGGTGCATCTGTGACCAAGACAGCAAGTCTTTGTGATGTAACAAGAGCCACGGTATCCAGGGTAATGTCAGCATACCACCAAGAAGGACGAACCAAATCCAACAGGATTAACTGTGGACGCAAGAGGAAGCTGTCTGAAAGGGATGTTCGGGTGCTAACCCGGATTGTATCCAAAAAACATAAAATCATGGCTGCCCAAATCACGGCAGAATTCAATGTGCACCTCAACTCTCCTGTTTCCACCAGAACTGTCCGTCGGGAGCTCCACAGGGTCAATATACACAGCCGGGCTGCTATTAGCCAAACCTTCGGTCACTCATGCCAATGCCAAACGTCGGTTTTAATGGTGCAAGGAGCGCAAATCTTGAGCTGTGGACAATGTGAAACATGTATTGTTCTCTGATGAGTCCACCTTTACTGTTTTCCCCACATCCGGGAGAGTTAAGGTGTGGAGAAGCCCCGAAGAAGCGTACCACCCATACTGTTGCATGCCCAGAGTGAAGCATGGGGGTGGATAAGTGATGGTTTGGGCTGCCATATCATGGCATTCCCTTGGCCCAATACTTGTGCTAGATGGGCGCGTCACTGCCAAGGACTACCAAACCATTCTTGAGGACCATGTGCATCCAATGGTTCACACATTTTATTCTGAAGGCGGTGCCGTGTATCAGGATGACAATGCACCAATACACACAGCAAGAATGGTGAAAGATTGGTTTGAGGAACATGAAAGTGAAGTTGAACATCTCCCATGGCCTGCACAGTCACCAGATCTAAATATTATTGAGCCACTTTGGGGTGTTTTGGAGGAGCGAGTCAGGAAACGTGACCTGGCCACTATCCTGCAAGAAGAATGGCTTAAAATCCCTCTGACCACTGTGCAGGACTTGTATATGTCATTCCCAAGACGAGTTGACGCTGTATTGGCTGCAAAAGGAGGCCCTACACCAAACTAATAAATTATTGTAGTCTAAAACCAGGTGTTTCAGTTTCATTGTCCAACCCCTGTACATGGACCTTTAGTGTTAAAATAAAATAACTCCAGTTTATGCCTAAAGTATAGATTCCTGACAGTAAATACTGTATATATAATCAAATCCATTTTTGTTTTTGTTAATTCAGTGGCGCTTCCAAACAAATTTCTCAGGAGGGCCACATGGGGCCATTAAAAATCTCAGGGTGGCACACCAAAATCAAAACCAATGAATGACTTTGGAAAATGCGGTACTATTTACAGGATCTACAAAAAACTATCATTGACCATTTGTCTTTTGTTTTCACAAATTTATATTTCATACTGTCCAAAAAAACACATTTAAAGTTTTACAGCCTACATGTAGAAGCCCTTGACTTACAGTTGTTTGTGGTTTTACGAAACAGAAGACACAAATAAAACACAAATTATAACTGATTGTAATCACAACTTCTCATATCAGTAGATTACACAGACTATTACTGCCACAAGCTGTATTGTTAGCCTAACTAACTGGCCCAAAAGTCTTTAATTGTGGCCTAAACTATATTTGGTAGCAAATGAAATATACTGTTTCATCATTACTTTAGTCCGGTTTTTTTTACTAATAATGTGGAAATCAAGTTAGAATAACATGCAAAGTTCCTCACAAGTAAGATTAAGAACAACATAAATCTATAACATGACATACCTTGCTTCGCTTGCCAAGGTTGTAAAACTTCTGCAAACATGTAATCTGTGGGTCTCTCACAGGTGGAATGCAGCTAGCTGGAGTTAGCATGAGAGCCAAAATACCACATGGATGCAAGGTGTAAATATACAGTACATATAGATGGTTTGCATCTGTTTTAAAGTGAACATATTAGACCCAGCAACATAGCTGGAAGACACCATCAGACAGAAAAGGCTAAACAAATTACTCACAAGCTGGATCGGAACCTGCTGCCTTAACTTTGTTTGTTCTGAATCGACGGATTCGCTAACATCAGATCGTAGTCAACTCTGGATCCAAGTTTAAAGAATTTGTCAAGTGGTGGAGAGCAAGGTGGAGTGGAGACAGCGTTTTTGTCAGTGGCTTCATGACATCAGGTGAATTCCAGCTATGACTCCTCCTTCCTGGGCTGGACTAAGTGTAAGTTAAAAACTGTATTCAAAGGTGCTGTTTTCTACCATTATCTTTGTTTGTGCACAGTTCAGAGTCCATGCTTTATCCATGCTTTATATATGCAGTATTTACAGTATTTAGCATAGTATCGTTATCTTTGTTTGTCTGCCTCTTTTTACCAAAATCAATGTCAAATAGAACTGTTATTAAAAATGTATTTATTGCATCACAAGTATGTTTTTTTTAAGTCTTTCCATTTCACCTGAGTGTAATCATTATAGCGCTTATATTAAGTAAATTTTCATTTTAAAAAATATACAGAAATTTCCATGGTTATTGAAATTTGTGATAGAGATAATTCAGTGTGAAAGCAAGGATTCATCTTTCAGACTGATTCTTAAAAGATAATGATAATAATTTTAAATTATTCATAATCATTTTCATGTTGGTGGTCCTGTGCTGGACCAATATGACAATGAACATTAAAATATTGTCCCATACATAAAATGTCAGTCAGTCATTTTCTACCGCTTATTCCATAGTGGGTCGCAGGGAAGCTGATGCCTATCTCCAGCAGTCTATGGGCGAGAGGCGGGGTACACCCTGGACAGGTCGCCAGTCCATCGCAGGGCAACATACAAACAACCATGCACACACTCATTCACACACCTAAGGACAATTTAGAGAGACCAATTAACCTAACAGGCATGTCTTTGGACTGTGGGAGGAAGCCGGAGTACCCGCTGAGAACCCACGCATGCACGGAGAGAACATGCAAACTCCATGCAGAAAGACCCCTGGCCGGGAATTGAACCCAGGACCTTCTTGCTGCAAGGCAACAGTGCTACCAACTGCGCCACCCCATAAAATGTATTTATGTTTATTTATTTATTTATGTGTGGTACAATAGCTTTACATATCCTATCAATGCTACCTGTATTGCTGGGAAACTATAGGTCAGGATGTAGTTGTCAGTTGTAGCTACACAGAATGGTAATGACCAACAGTTGAACTATTATATGATGACCAATACCTTATTTAAAGCATATCTTACGGGTTAAAAGTGCATGACGTGACCTGTAAATCTCCATATCCAGGGACAGACAGTGTTCAGTGTTCCACACAGTCCACACCCTCCACTAACACACTCCATCAATGTCAATATCTTCAGGTTATTACTCTCTAAGCTCTGAGACTGACTCCATCTGCCCTTGCCCGATTACATGATCAAATACAGAGAGAGAAAAAGCGGTGTACAGAAACAGAACACTGAAGTAGTAATAATCCCCTTATTTCCCCCAGCAAATCCAATTTTAACAGCATATTGCGTCTGAAATGGTATTAGTCCTTGACCAAATTTGATGGAAACCTGCAACAATGTGAGCTTGTGTGTCTGAGATAATGTAAAGTGACATTTCAATGAGAGCCTTTGTTTTCCACCTTTATCATGTAATTCAGTGACTTGTTGTAAGGTCAAAGATCAGTATGTAAAACAAACAAACAAAAAAAAAAAGACTTTCTAACAGGTTATTATATTAATGTGGGAAAATACTTCATTGGTCACACACTGCATTTTAGTTATTTGAATAATTAGCAGACAGTAATTTTAAGTAGGAGTAAAAAAGCTCTAGGTTTCTGAGGAATTGTCCCTTGCCAGAGTCCTAGCCTAAGACCTCCATGTCTCTTGATCAGAGTACACTAATTTGATTTCACAGCATGCTATGGAAGATGCATTAATCTTTCCGAAACCATCGTGTGCCCCTGAGCAGCTGGAGATAGTGGGAGAGTGAGACACGACGAAGGAAGGGGGGTTCACAGAGACGTGCATTCCATGCTAAAAATGTTTTCCAGCCAGCAGAGGGGCATCCCTTCAGGCAGGCCAGATAAACAGTGTACACCATCTCTAAATCTCATTCACACCCTCAGAGACTCCCTGGGCTCTCTGTCCCTCTGCATACCTACATCCTGTGGCATGGAATCTTCAACCTTGGAGGATGGTCATTCAACAGTTCTTGTCAAATGTTGTTGAAGAAACAAGAACATATCAGCAATATGACGTTATTCTTATATATACCCATAAAAGTAATTTTGAAATTATTCCGATTTACTGAACACTTTCTCGTGCCACTGACATACAGCTGACCACGCTCATAGCCAATCAGTGAACAGCAGTTTGTTCACGTCACTTTTCGGCCCTGCACAGCCTTGATGGGACCTGCTGAAGAGAATGGAAATGGTCGCAAAACGGGCTGAATGGAGTGGAGCCGGCCAAAGTATGGAAGAGGGGCATTTCTGTTTTCTGTGTTAACTAGTCTCCCTCAGTATCCCTGCTCAGCACTCTCCTCTCACAGCTGTTCATCATTCCCTCGATTATGGTCACCTGGATCCATTGTCATTCTCCTCCCTTCCCTCCAGATCCAAGCTCCTTTGTTTTCACTGTTGATTAGTGGTTTCTTCCGTTGCTCAGCTCATGCTCCTTATCCTTTTCTCCTTGTTCGCTTCCTGTAAGTTTTGCTGTTCTCATTATTTAACCTTTCTCTACCATGCTACTTTCTGGCTTCTGTCTGCATTTTGGTAAATCTATATGTTCACAACACAGGACATTGACAATAAGATTTATGAGATGTTAGGACATTCTGCCACAGAGCTTACAGAACTTCTTGAAAAATTACATGTAAAATCTATTACATGTCTGCCTGAACTTGAATTTGTTACCACAATTGAATTTGTTGCAAACTCATTTTGTGGTATTTCTTTCTGTTTCTGCTCATGGTTATGTTCGGATTGCCTCTTGCCTTGAATCTTCTTTTTTGTATTTTTGAATTATTGGGGATTTTCAATTTGTGGATGGTCAAAGATTTTATTTTTGCATCAACTCTTCCGCCCTTCCTCCTGCCTTCTGACATTTGGGTCGTCAAACAACCAGTATTGACATTTATAGAAGCTACAGAAAATGTTTCTTTTTTTTAATGTCAGATTTTTTTTTACATTTGCAAAGCTAGGATATAAAATATGTTTGAGACAATTTATTTTTTTACTAAATAAAAAAAGAGCCTATGAAAGTGTGGATTGAATATACATTGCTCTTTTTGCGGATTTTCCTACAATCTGACAGCTAAAACAGAAAGTTAGGTTCCACACAATTTCAGTGTAATTTTGTGATTTGAAAAACCTGTGTTTGTCCTTTCTAATAATGCCAAATACACAACCTAAAACCAATGCAGGATATTTGCATTTATCGATTTTGTCTTTTCTTTTGCAACAGTCAGTGAGCAAAATGATGGCATTATTTCATGCAGTGGATTCTCCAAGAATATAATTAAGACCCTGTATGGTATTAGCCTTAAATTAGAAATAAAAGATCCATGAGTGACAAAATATCCCCAAGTCAGTTCTGGTCTGGGAAAGTTAACTAGAAAAAACAAAAGTAAAGCAAGATAAATGGGACCACCATGGGCTCTTATTAATGCTGTTAACCCCTTTCCAGCTCCTATCCCATTGGCCTGCCCAGCTGCCATCTCACTTTGGGGTGCAGCACAGCTCTGCCAACAGCCTTCTTGTCTTTGTTGATTGATCAGCTTTATCACATGCCGGTGAGTGCATCAAACATCACCCACGATGCAGGATCCAACCCCACCCCCTCCCTGCTCAATTTTCAAAGGAAAAGATCAAGGCTTGAAAATATGAAAATACTCTTCATAGGGGTCTTTCAAACAGGCAGTTTCCATGATGCCCATGAGTATTTCCTATGTGGAGAAAAACAAGCCATTTCTCTGATGTCCCTGCACACAGAGCAGCAGTGACTTTACTTTTGCTAAAGTTTACAGAGAGTGTAGAACAGACTGGGTGAGTATTAAATTACAGAGGAGGCAGACATTTTTAAAAACCCTTTATTTGATTTTACACCCCAAGGGTATGTAATCATAGCCACAGCAAACCTGCAGACTTGCTTATTAGCATATTCATACAACGAGTTATTTGTTCACATAAAACTTTGCAGTTGTCCTTGATTAGCATTTTTAACTGGTTATTACATTGCACTGTAGTATATATTGCAAAGAGGGAGTCAGAAACTGTGGAAGGAGCAGAAGTCGTGCATTGTAGTACATTATGATTGTATATTATTTGAAAGGCATGCTGTAACAGTAAAAATGATGCCCATGGAATAAAAATAGACTTGTGTTTTTTTATTCAATTTAGGTGGAATCTCTATACAAGACAAGAAAAAAAAGAAATCTTATGACACATGATACCTCGACAAATTTTTTTTCTCTCTGCCTAAACTCCATCCAGGCTTATAAGTACTTACAAAAACATCTAGGGATCATGATAGTGTAGGGGTAAAATGAGGTAGTGAGCCGTATCCATGAAGGAGATGGGCCCATATTAGCATTCTATAAGCTGCATTTGCTTGGTAAATAAATGAATTAATCTTGCCTATTGTCCTTGAGATTTATTCAGCTGCTGTCCTCTGAGGAGAGCAGAAGTTAATTAAGATCATTGAGAGGGATGCAGCTCTCTCATAGCAACTCATAAAGAGAAGTGCTTGACTGGAGTGGCAGACCTTGGCTTTACTGCATCACATGTGAGAAATATTCTTCTTTTCTAAAAGAACCTTGATGGAAATAATTAATATATTTATTTGTGCAGATATATTTCATCATGGAATGGAAGTTTAAATACCAAATTATAGTCAGACTGCATCTGCAGTCAAACATGTTTTGGCTCAGACAAAGGGAAAACAGTCACAGTTGAACTTTATGCTGTAATTAAAATGATCTACAGACATCTGGAAAACCTTTCTATTGACAGACACTTAGGAAAAACCATTGTGAAAGAAAGCATTTACTTACCTTGTGAACTTAATGCACACAAACGTCTGTGGTTGCCTCGGTGGTATGGCTGTTAACTCCCTGTTCAAGCTGTTGTCAGCTATGCTGTGTCCTCTTTTTCTCAGGTTTGCCTTATTCTTTACCTTAAATCTAACATTTCAGTTGTTCTGTTAACCAGGTAGAAAAATATTTCCAACAGAGAGACTGTTTTCATGGGTGAAGATTACTCTGTTTTCTTCACATATTTACCTCTATTCATCTCTTTCATATTTCCTACAGAGGACATTTTTTTGTAGAAGTTTTCACTCTATCTTTTTTTGTGTAGCCAATAAGGGGCCACACGTCCATTTGATGTTAAAGAGGTAATTTTTTCTGACCGAACAATCCCTTCTATGTATACAGTCATGGTCCATGCCAGGCATCCAGGTAGTATGGTTGCAGATGCTATCTCATTATCCATAAAATGAATTTTATATTCCATTGTTTTTAGCAAACAAGGTAAAATTCCACCATAAAATCAGCATCTTGCTTACAGAATCCTGCAGTTCATGGTCACATGCAAAACTGCAAACAGTTGTGATGATGGTATGTTTGTATTAAAAAACTGAGAAAAACAAAGACTGGGATAACATGGTTTGACAGGTAGGGCTGCATTGTTGTTTGCACTGTTACCGTGAATATTAAGGTCATAACTTGGATTTTTCTGTATGGAGTGTGTATTCATGTTCTTTCCAGGCATGCATGGATTGCTCTGGTTTCTTCCCACCATTTCAAACATGAATCTTAGGGTAATGGTCAACTCTAAATTACAACCCTTAAGTCTGAATGTGAATGTGGTTGTTTGTTCTGTCTGTCTCTGTGTTGCCCTTTGGAAAACTTGCAACCTGCTTAGAGTGTACCCTGCTTCTTGCCTATTAGATAATGGAGGTAAGTCCCAAGCGACTCTGCAAAAATCAAGTGGAAATATAAAATGGATAGATATATGAATGGAGTTGCCATCTTCTTCCCTTGAATACATATGTTTTTAAGGTTATTCTGATCTCATCTACAACATGCAAGCCACTGGCCCTTTGGGACCAGAATTGCTTACCACTGTTATAGGCAATGTATGTATTTATTTGACTTTGTCTTGGGATCCTGTTATATGATGAGGCTAGGTGAATGTTGTTTCAATTTAAATCCATTGATATCATAGATTTAGACTCTTTAGGAATTCATAAAATTGCTAAAATCTTCATAACACTTAAATTTGGTTATGGGGCTCGATGAACCCTGTCTTTACCAGTAAATATATTCAAATTACCCCAGATCCTGTTTTCAACTTTAAGCTGAAAATACGTTTTCATAGAAGAATTTTATACTTTAAGTTTTGCTTAGTGTATTCAGGGATTTCTAAGTGTATAGACATTGTTAGGTCGAGACATCTAATACTGTTGCACAGAATGTTTTCCAAATTGGCCTTAGATCCACATGAAAAAACATAATTACACATTATAGGAATATAGTAATTACAGGAATAACATGAAAACAGGGGCAAAGATCCTACTTCATTTTTTGGGGGCACAATAAACAGGAAAGTTTCAGAGAGGAATTCCTTGGGGGGACATGGAAAAAAGCTCTCTTCCTCTCTCTCTTTTCTGCTTCTTTGCAACTTTCCTTGGCATGTTAAATAATGTTAAGCAATAATAGTAGTTATAGCAATGTTCTTTACTGACCTGGTTGGCTGACAATTATACACACACATATACACAGGAAAAGTTGTCATTAGCCTACAAAAAATAATCAAAACTCTGACCTCAAACTTAAATTAAGAATACCTATATTCATTTCAAAATCTGGATATCTCTCTAGGAACAAATCTAAAATGTCAGTTAAATATTAATTAGCCTTATATTTGACATGCACATCCTGACAGACCTTTTTGAAAAATCTGTCCTGCTTATTTCCTCTCGACTTTCCCCTCATTTATTTTTCCTCTCAGTTGAAAGTGATCTCTCTCTTTTTCCTCCTTGCTCTCCTCCCTCCACTGTGTCCTATTCTTTCTTCCAACTGCCCTGTTGCTTGTTACTGGTGCTATACTACACACTTAAGCTTGTCATAAGCTAGGCCATTTGCTTAACCAGCACGCTGACGAAAAAGAGGCTGACTTTGGACAAAGAGGGAGAAATGTCGCTTTTGATGTTACAACCTGGTGTTCGTTGAATTAGTGGTGTGATAAATGAGTCACTGACTTTTACACATTGGAGCAGGTTCCTCAGCAGGTAAGCCCGTTGACTCTCAATGAAACACGTAGCTGCCAATGGGAGCTGCAGGTAGCTCCACCTGTTGGAAGCGACATGTGGACCAAACCACTTTGTGGCTATAATTTAAACTGCTTGAGTAGTTTTTTTTTTTTAAATTTTACATCAGTATTTTAGTATAGATATAAATGTATTTGTGTTTACAATTATTTTTTTTAGGGGGGGGGCAATCTTTATGGAAGGGGGGAACACGCCCCCGGGATTTCCGCCTATGCATGAAAAGGCTACGTCTATGCTCCAACACAAAAGTAGACTGTTTTAAAGTTACTCAGTACTTTATTTAACCAGTACAAGTGGTGCCTTGCTTGAACTGATTTTGGACACTATGACAATAGACCACTTGAAAAATTGACTGAGCATGTATTTATTCACCACTTTTCAATTTAATTCAGTTTTATTTATATAGCACCAATTCACAACACTTGTTGTCTCAAGGCACTTCACAAAAGTCAGGTACATACATTCCAATTAGTCCTAACCATTGAACAGTGCAGTCAGATTCAGTTATTTATTCAAATTGGATAACAAGTTTTTCTGTCTAAGGAAACCCAGCAGATTGCATCCAGTCGGTGAGTTCCAGCATTCCCTCCTGCCGGATGTGCATGTAGAGACAGTGGACAGTCACTGGCTTTGACTTTGCAGCAATCCCTCATACTGAGCATGCATGTAGCGACAGTGGAGGGGAAAAACTCCTTTTTAACAGGAAGAAACCTCCAGCAGAACCAGGCTCAGTGTGAGCGGCCATCTGCCACGACCGACTGGGGGTTGGAGAGAACAGAGCAGAGACACAAAGAGAACAAAGAAGCACTGATCCAGGAGCACTTTCTATGGGAAGGAAAAGTAAATGTTAATGGATGTAGCTCCTTTAGTCGTTTCACCTAGAAAGAAAGAACAGATAAACTCTGAGCCAGTTTTCAAGGTTAGAGTCTGAAAGAGAGCACATATAATTAGTTACAGTAAAAGCTCAGTCAATCACCATGTCTAGGAGAGAGAAAGGGTTAAACACTAAAAGACAGGGCCATGAGGATCATCGGTAGAGGGTGAGCATTAAGTTGTTGCCAGCAGAAGCTCGGATGATTCCCCTCTCCAGAAAGGTGTCACAGGTAGACACAGAGTCAGGCCAGGTGTAGCTTCTAGGAAGAGAAAAGAGAGAGAACAAAGTTAAAAGCTGAAATAACAGCAATTAATGCAAAATTGGAGAGTAGTGTGAGAATGTAGCAAAGAGGGTGAAATTGGTCATTATGTCCTCCAGCAGCCTAAGCCTATAGCAGCATAACTACACAGATAGTTTCAGTTCAGATTATTTAGTTAAATGGCGCTTATTTTCAACAATGTAATTTCAAGGCACCCCACAAAGGGTCCCACTGATGGTCATTGTTATACTAAAAACCACAAGGATTGTGATACCTCTCTCTGTCAGACTGATTATAACCATTGGAAAAGAGAAGGGGTCATACAGGTAGCAGAAATGGAGGGTGTGTTTGCACCTCACCCATAACTGAGCCGGTTTAGGTTTAGGCTAAATCTGACTCCCCCTTACTCCCTCCAACAGGGAGGGAGGAAGGCTCCCTCCCTGATAAACTAAGCCACTCTAATTATAAGCTTTATCAAAAAGGAAAGTTTTAAGCCTAGCCTTAAACAAATTCAGAATTCATTGTATCTCATCCAAGACACACGGCTACATAGTCTTAAAGGTGACAAATCATGCAAAATCCATTTTTTTAACCCCTAAATACATTTTGTTGTGTACTTGGAGTCTGTAGGAGTCAGGGATTAAAGTAGTTTTAAATTCTTGCCGGTACTATTACAAAAATCGTTATTGGCTCATATTGTTCACGCTCTTGCTTTGTGGATTTTAGAAAAAGTCTAAACCCAAACAAATGAAGACATTTTAATATTTTACGTTAGGCTACCTGAATGGATAAGGCAGAAATTAAAAGCTCTTGAAAATATTGAGAAAATATATTTAATTGTTAGGGTGCTGGCATATTTAAACCACTGATAAACAGTTTTTTAGTGTACATACATAAAAACATCAAAATTGAACAATCTGAACAATCTTTTTAAAACTAAAAATGTATTACCAACATCCTAGTACCTAACACACTTTCTGACATATACTGTGTAAGGATCATGACTGATTATAAATATGTATCAAAAATTAGAATTAAAAATCATAATTTAGAAGAAATACGTTCTAACCAAAAATCATTTCTTATAAATAAAG
Organism: Crenichthys baileyi; assembly: GCA_036173005.1. Lineage (NCBI taxonomy): Eukaryota > Metazoa > Chordata > Actinopteri > Cyprinodontiformes > Goodeidae > Crenichthys > Crenichthys baileyi. The sequence continues at coordinate 477,031 of JAHHUM010001205.1, forward strand.
ATCAGAGATACACTCTGGTGGTGTGATTATTTGGCTCACAGCACTTAATAATTACAATTAGTTATTTATCATTAATAATTGACAATTATTAACCAAAACCACGTCAAATGTCAAATATCAACCGTTTTACTGCCTTACTACCTTACTGCCTTTACTACCTTATCTTGTGAAAATTTATTAAACCAACAGTCCCTCTTACAATCAAACTATTCTGGTCAAACAGCGTTTACCTAATTAAGTGTGCACTATTCTACAAAAAGAGGTACACTAATAATCAAAAATAAGGATATGTGTTGGAGGGTAGATGGAGATCAAACCAGCATTTTATGGACAAATCAGAATAACACAACAATTTGGATTAACTTGGAAAGATGAACAAAACCACTACACTGTGAAGCCTTTCTCCATGTGTGCGCCTTGACAGCAGCTATCGGCTGGTAGAACGCTTGGGCCACGCCCCGGACGCAGAGCATCTACCAGCCAGCCCTTTAGCCACTCACAGCTGATAACCCCAAATCTCGAACAAAGGGTTGTAAAACTCTGAGGCAGGAGCTCGGTGGAAAACCCCAAGGGTAATAAAATGATGAAACGAACAATGGGATGGCCAGGCCACAAGGTCCAGACTGCAGTCTGCTCAGATGGAAAACTTCCAAAGTTCAGCTTTAACACCTGGCTGATTGGCACTCAGCAGGACGAACGCACCCAAACAGCAAATCAAAACCTTTCAGCAAACACTTCAATCAATATTGCATGCAACAAGTTAATACCTTGGATTAACTAATGGTGATCCTAATTCTCCTAAGCTATGCCTCACCCTGTCCAGACCTCTAAATACACCTATCCGATTTAATAGAAAAAGAACGAAAATTACTTTGACGTCGATTTCATCTCTTCACCGGCTTGAGGATGAGTTGTGGGTCTGAAGAAAAAACAGGGGGAACCAGAGTGTCACTGGTCTGTGATCAACTTAAAAATTGTAAACTTCTCCTCCATCCAAAACGGGGAAAATATGAGGAACCGTTGCAGTCGACTGCAAAACATGGAGGAAACAAAACCTCTGTGGGTTTCACCTGCGCCGTCTGACGGTCTTTGATTGGTAAAGTTCTTCTTATTCCAGCAAGATTTCTAGCTTTGTCAAGCTCTTCCGGGAATGGCCAGTGTGGAGGAAAAATAAACCTGCCCACTGCTTCTGTTTCTCCAGAGTGTTGACCCTTAAGTAGTGTCGTGAACCACCACTGGAAATGGCGGTTAAACATTTGTTTGCTCTGCTTTTTATAAGCTCTGGAGACGTCAGAGCTGCGTAGTACAGTCATTTACTTGACCAAAATGGTGGTCAACCCAACAACTGAGTATAACATGAAATGATAAGAACAGATGGTCATAAGCAAAAACTCAAAGTGGATCTGCCCCTCATCAAAACATAACACCTGAAAGATTTTCCACAGAGGCCTAAATTAGTTATCCTCCTCTGAGTGTTGGTGGGCCATGCCACTTGTTATGAGTGGTGCTCTTCTTCCTTTGCTCAGCCAGGTCTTCACATAAGGCATTGGGTCCCAATGCATGCATGGTGGTCCAACTGAACTGATAAAGAGGAGGTTTGCAGCATTGATTGTTGTCAGTTTGCTCATGTACTCAGTGATGATGTTGTTCATGGTACTGAACCCCCACTCACAGTCTGCAATACTTGTTGAAAATGTATCCACTCCCACAAGCAATTTCTTCATCTTGTTAGGAATGTTTCTCCCTCCACTTACCTTGTACTCAATGAATCTAAGGTGTGCTTCATGTTTATTCAAATGTAAGATATGGCACAAAGCGCTCACCTCATGTTCTCCATGTCAAGGATTGTCATTGTCCCTCTTGTCAGGTTCAAGGACTGTCATTTGATTTGGAAGTCTACTGTCTCTTTTCTGTTGGCTGTCACAACGGCCTGTGCTTTATTAGCGGTAGTTGTAAAGAGTCTGTCTTTCAGACTCTCTTCCACTGCTTGAATAAACTGTGCAGTCAGTGATGGGAGACTTGCCAATTTTTAACTGTTCTCCCTTAAATTGCATCTCTTCCTCTGTCTGCCTAGCTTCAACTACATTTTGTCCTGGGTATGACTTTCAATGCGTTTCACATACATTGGCATGATCTCATGGGCCTTTGGGATTGTGGTCTGCCTGTTCTGAAGAAAGTTCTTCAGTTCAATCAGGACATCTGCCATCAGTGCAAAACTTTTAAGAAGTTTACAGAGCACAGCTTAGACAACAGACCTTTGAATTTAGGCCTTGCTTTGCTGTCCCTTTTCTCATCCTTTGATGCCTCATGCACCAGTGCTGCATAAGAATGCCACACTGCAGTGACTGCTCTGTATGAAGAAGCATGCCAATGGACACTGAACACTCTTCCAATTCTTCTGAGTGTGGTGTGCAGATAGTGAGCACATTCACTTAGCTCCTGCATGTTTTTTGGTGACTGGCTATACAATGAATATAGGCTGTCAAGGAAGGCCAGGAAGTCGTTTCTTCCCCTTGTTGCATCCAGTGCCTGGTCCAGAGCCAGCTCCAGTCTGTGATTAAGTCAGTGCAACAGTACAATGTCTGGAAAGTCATCCTGGAGCAGCAACCAACACCTGACTTCACTCCCGGCATCAAATTGTCCGTTCTTCTCTCTTCCTGCTTACCGTCGCTTAATCTTTTAGTGGTACGCTAGTATCAAGAAGGATTTGCCAAAAGAATTCATCTGATTAAGAGGTCAGTTTCTTCTGCCTATGGAAACGACAGACAGCAAAGCCGGAAGCTGCAAATAACCCTAAAATGACAACAAACTTTATTTTAAACATGAATTTATTGTGTGCTGATATGACATCCTGGCCACTGTTTTGATAGCAGTAATATTGTGCCTTCTGCTTGTGTTAGTGCTGTGTGCTGCTTTTAGCTCCTTGAAGACATAACTATGGAAGCCCTTACAGGCAAGTCAGAAAAAAAACTCTTGATTAGAATATTATATAGTTTTTTTTTTTTTTTTTTCTGTTCTGCCCTGAAAGGCAAGTGAGAAAAAATATTTTAATATTTTTTTTTCTCTTGCCTTTCCAGGCTTGAGACAAGAAAAAAAAAGACTCAGAAAAATAAGGGGTCATTTATCATTAAAGGGTCATTAATCATTAAAGGGTTCATATTTGATTTTTTGTCTGGTGATTTATCATACACCTTTCAAATTGATTGTGACAAGTTATGATAAGCATGTACTGACAGCAGGTTTTAAGGCCATTTGCAAGATACAAACTTGGGCCCAAGAAAGAGCAGTCATGGTGGGCAATTGTCCTTTGTCCTACAGATAGTCTTGATCAATACTGTGGTTAATTCTATATTGCAAATGAATATACAGGGGTTGGACAATGAAACTGAAACACCTGTCAATTTAGTGTGGGAGGTTTCATGGCTAAATTGGACCAGCCTGGTAGCCAGTCTTCATTGATTGCACATTGAACCAGTAAGAGCAGAGTGTGAAGGTTCAATTAGCAGGGTAAGAGCACAGTTTTGCTCAAAATATTGAAATGCACACAACATTATGGGTGACATACCAGAGTTGAAAAGAGGACAAATTGTTGGTGCACGTCTTGCTGGTGCATCTGTGACCAAGACAGCAAGTCTTTGTGATGTAACAAGAGCCACGGTATCCAGGGTAATGTCAGCATACCACCAAGAAGGACGAACCAAATCCAACAGGATTAACTGTGGACGCAAGAGGAAGCTGTCTGAAAGGGATGTTCGGGTGCTAACCCGGATTGTATCCAAAAAACATAAAACCACGTCTGCCCAAATCACGGCAGAATTCAATGTGCACCTCAACTCTCCTGTTTCCACCAGAACTGTCCGTCGGGAGCTCCACAGGGTCAATATACACAGCCGGGCTGCTATTAGCCAAACCTTCGGTCACTCATGCCAATGCCAAACGTCGGTTTTAATGGTGCAAGGAGCGCAAATCTTGAGCTGTGGACAATGTGAAACATGTATTGTTCTCTGATGAGTCCACCTTTACTGTTTTCCCCACATCCGGGAGAGTTAAGGTGTGGAGAAGCCCCGAAGAAGCGTACCACCCATACTGTTGCATGCCCAGAGTGAAGCATGGGGGTGGATAAGTGATGGTTTGGGCTGCCATATCATGGCATTCCCTTGGCCCAATACTTGTGCTAGATGGGCGCGTCACTGCCAAGGACTACCAAACCATTCTTGAGGACCATGTGCATCCAATGGTTCACACATTTTATTCTGAAGGCGGTGCCGTGTATCAGGATGACAATGCACCAATACACACAGCAAGAATGGTGAAAGATTGGTTTGAGGAACATGAAAGTGAAGTTGAACATCTCCCATGGCCTGCACAGTCACCAGATCTAAATATTATTGAGCCACTTTGGGGTGTTTTGGAGGAGCGAGACAGGAAACGTTTTCCTCCACCAGTATCACGTAGTGACCTGGCCACTATCCTGCAAGAAGAATGGCTTAAAATCCCTCTGACCACTGTGCAGGACTTGTATATGTCATTCCCAAGACGAGTTGACGCTGTATTGGCTGCAAAAGGAGGCCCTACACCAAACTAATAAATTATTGTAGTCTAAAACCAGGTGTTTCAGTTTCATTGTCCAACCCCTGTACATGGACCTTTAGTGTTAAAATAAAATAACTCCAGTTTATGCCTAAAGTATAGATTCCTGACAGTAAATACTGTATATATAATCAAATCCATTTTTGTTTTTGTTAATTCAGTGGCGCTTCCAAACAAATTTCTCAGGAGGGCCACATGGGGCCATTAAAAATCTCAGGGTGGCACACCAAAATCAAAACCAATGAATGACTTTGGAAAATGCGGTACTATTTACAGGATCTACAAAAAACTATCATTGACCATTTGTCTTTTGTTTTCACAAATTTATATTTCATACTGTCCAAAAAAACACATTTAAAGTTTTACAGCCTACATGTAGAAGCCCTTGACTTACAGTTGTTTGTGGTTTTACGAAACAGAAGACACAAATAAAACACAAATTATAACTGATTGTAATCACAACTTCTCATATCAGTAGATTACACAGACTATTACTGCCACAAGCTGTATTGTTAGCCTAACTAACTGGCCCAAAAGTCTTTAATTGTGGCCTAAACTATATTTGGTAGCAAATGAAATATACTGTTTCATCATTACTTTAGTCCGGTTTTTTTTACTAATAATGTGGAAATCAAGTTAGAATAACATGCAAAGTTCCTCACAAGTAAGATTAAGAACAACATAAATCTATAACATGACATACCTTGCTTCGCTTGCCAAGGTTGTAAAACTTCTGCAAACATGTAATCTGTGGGTCTCTCACAGGTGGAATGCAGCTAGCTGGAGTTAGCATGAGAGCCAAAATACCACATGGATGCAAGGTGTAAATATACAGTACATATAGATGGTTTGCATCTGTTTTAAAGTGAACATATTAGACCCAGCAACATAGCTGGAAGACACCATCAGACAGAAAAGGCTAAACAAATTACTCACAAGCTGGATCGGAACCTGCTGCCTTAACTTTGTTTGTTCTGAATCGACGGATTCGCTAACATCAGATCGTAGTCAACTCTGGATCCAAGTTTAAAGAATTTGTCAAGTGGTGGAGAGCAAGGTGGAGTGGAGACAGCGTTTTTGTCAGTGGCTTCATGACATCAGGTGAATTCCAGCTATGACTCCTCCTTCCTGGGCTGGACTAAGTGTAAGTTAAAAACTGTATTCAAAGGTGCTGTTTTCTACCATTATCTTTGTTTGTGCACAGTTCAGAGTCCATGCTTTATCCATGCTTTATATATGCAGTATTTACAGTATTTAGCATAGTATCGTTATCTTTGTTTGTCTGCCTCTTTTTACCAAAATCAATGTCAAATAGAACTGTTATTAAAAATGTATTTATTGCATCACAAGTATGTTTTTTTTAAGTCTTTCCATTTCACCTGAGTGTAATCATTATAGCGCTTATATTAAGTAAATTTTCATTTTAAAAAATATACAGAAATTTCCATGGTTATTGAAATTTGTGATAGAGATAATTCAGTGTGAAAGCAAGGATTCATCTTTCAGACTGATTCTTAAAAGATAATGATAATAATTTTAAATTATTCATAATCATTTTCATGTTGGTGGTCCTGTGCTGGACCAATATGACAATGAACATTAAAATATTGTCCCATACATAAAATGTCAGTCAGTCATTTTCTACCGCTTATTCCATAGTGGGTCGCAGGGAAGCTGATGCCTATCTCCAGCAGTCTATGGGCGAGAGGCGGGGTACACCCTGGACAGGTCGCCAGTCCATCGCAGGGCAACATACAAACAACCATGCACACACTCATTCACACACCTAAGGACAATTTAGAGAGACCAATTAACCTAACAGGCATGTCTTTGGACTGTGGGAGGAAGCCGGAGTACCCGCTGAGAACCCACGCATGCACGGAGAGAACATGCAAACTCCATGCAGAAAGACCCCTGGCCGGGAATTGAACCCAGGACCTTCTTGCTGCAAGGCAACAGTGCTACCAACTGCGCCACCCCATAAAATGTATTTATGTTTATTTATTTATTTATGTGTGGTACAATAGCTTTACATATCCTATCAATGCTACCTGTATTGCTGGGAAACTATAGGTCAGGATGTAGTTGTCAGTTGTAGCTACACAGAATGGTAATGACCAACAGTTGAACTATTATATGATGACCAATACCTTATTTAAAGCATATCTTACGGGTTAAAAGTGCATGACGTGACCTGTAAATCTCCATATCCAGGGACAGACAGTGTTCAGTGTTCCACACAGTCCACACCCTCCACTAACACACTCCATCAATGTCAATATCTTCAGGTTATTACTCTCTAAGCTCTGAGACTGACTCCATCTGCCCTTGCCCGATTACATGATCAAATACAGAGAGAGAAAAAGCGGTGTACAGAAACAGAACACTGAAGTAGTAATAATCCCCTTATTTCCCCCAGCAAATCCAATTTTAACAGCATATTGCGTCTGAAATGGTATTAGTCCTTGACCAAATTTGATGGAAACCTGCAACAATGTGAGCTTGTGTGTCTGAGATAATGTAAAGTGACATTTCAATGAGAGCCTTTGTTTTCCACCTTTATCATGTAATTCAGTGACTTGTTGTAAGGTCAAAGATCAGTATGTAAAACAAACAAACAAAAAAAAAAAGACTTTCTAACAGGTTATTATATTAATGTGGGAAAATACTTCATTGGTCACACACTGCATTTTAGTTATTTGAATAATTAGCAGACAGTAATTTTAAGTAGGAGTAAAAAAGCTCTAGGTTTCTGAGGAATTGTCCCTTGCCAGAGTCCTAGCCTAAGACCTCCATGTCTCTTGATCAGAGTACACTAATTTGATTTCACAGCATGCTATGGAAGATGCATTAATCTTTCCGAAACCATCGTGTGCCCCTGAGCAGCTGGAGATAGTGGGAGAGTGAGACACGACGAAGGAAGGGGGGTTCACAGAGACGTGCATTCCATGCTAAAAATGTTTTCCAGCCAGCAGAGGGGCATCCCTTCAGGCAGGCCAGATAAACAGTGTACACCATCTCTAAATCTCATTCACACCCTCAGAGACTCCCTGGGCTCTCTGTCCCTCTGCATACCTACATCCTGTGGCATGGAATCTTCAACCTTGGAGGATGGTCATTCAACAGTTCTTGTCAAATGTTGTTGAAGAAACAAGAACATATCAGCAATATGACGTTATTCTTATATATACCCATAAAAGTAATTTTGAAATTATTCCGATTTACTGAACACTTTCTCGTGCCACTGACATACAGCTGACCACGCTCATAGCCAATCAGTGAACAGCAGTTTGTTCACGTCACTTTTCGGCCCTGCACAGCCTTGATGGGACCTGCTGAAGAGAATGGAAATGGTCGCAAAACGGGCTGAATGGAGTGGAGCCGGCCAAAGTATGGAAGAGGGGCATTTCTGTTTTCTGTGTTAACTAGTCTCCCTCAGTATCCCTGCTCAGCACTCTCCTCTCACAGCTGTTCATCATTCCCTCGATTATGGTCACCTGGATCCATTGTCATTCTCCTCCCTTCCCTCCAGATCCAAGCTCCTTTGTTTTCACTGTTGATTAGTGGTTTCTTCCGTTGCTCAGCTCATGCTCCTTATCCTTTTCTCCTTGTTCGCTTCCTGTAAGTTTTGCTGTTCTCATTATTTAACCTTTCTCTACCATGCTACTTTCTGGCTTCTGTCTGCATTTTGGTAAATCTATATGTTCACAACACAGGACATTGACAATAAGATTTATGAGATGTTAGGACATTCTGCCACAGAGCTTACAGAACTTCTTGAAAAATTACATGTAAAATCTATTACATGTCTGCCTGAACTTGAATTTGTTACCACAATTGAATTTGTTGCAAACTCATTTTGTGGTATTTCTTTCTGTTTCTGCTCATGGTTATGTTCGGATTGCCTCTTGCCTTGAATCTTCTTTTTTGTATTTTTGAATTATTGGGGATTTTCAATTTGTGGATGGTCAAAGATTTTATTTTTGCATCAACTCTTCCGCCCTTCCTCCTGCCTTCTGACATTTGGGTCGTCAAACAACCAGTATTGACATTTATAGAAGCTACAGAAAATGTTTCTTTTTTTTAATGTCAGATTTTTTTTTACATTTGCAAAGCTAGGATATAAAATATGTTTGAGACAATTTATTTTTTTACTAAATAAAAAAAGAGCCTATGAAAGTGTGGATTGAATATACATTGCTCTTTTTGCGGATTTTCCTACAATCTGACAGCTAAAACAGAAAGTTAGGTTCCACACAATTTCAGTGTAATTTTGTGATTTGAAAAACCTGTGTTTGTCCTTTCTAATAATGCCAAATACACAACCTAAAACCAATGCAGGATATTTGCATTTATCGATTTTGTCTTTTCTTTTGCAACAGTCAGTGAGCAAAATGATGGCATTATTTCATGCAGTGGATTCTCCAAGAATATAATTAAGACCCTGTATGGTATTAGCCTTAAATTAGAAATAAAAGATCCATGAGTGACAAAATATCCCCAAGTCAGTTCTGGTCTGGGAAAGTTAACTAGAAAAAACAAAAGTAAAGCAAGATAAATGGGACCACCATGGGCTCTTATTAATGCTGTTAACCCCTTTCCAGCTCCTATCCCATTGGCCTGCCCAGCTGCCATCTCACTTTGGGGTGCAGCACAGCTCTGCCAACAGCCTTCTTGTCTTTGTTGATTGATCAGCTTTATCACATGCCGGTGAGTGCATCAAACATCACCCACGATGCAGGATCCAACCCCACCCCCTCCCTGCTCAATTTTCAAAGGAAAAGATCAAGGCTTGAAAATATGAAAATACTCTTCATAGGGGTCTTTCAAACAGGCAGTTTCCATGATGCCCATGAGTATTTCCTATGTGGAGAAAAACAAGCCATTTCTCTGATGTCCCTGCACACAGAGCAGCAGTGACTTTACTTTTGCTAAAGTTTACAGAGAGTGTAGAACAGACTGGGTGAGTATTAAATTACAGAGGAGGCAGACATTTTTAAAAACCCTTTATTTGATTTTACACCCCAAGGGTATGTAATCATAGCCACAGCAAACCTGCAGACTTGCTTATTAGCATATTCATACAACGAGTTATTTGTTCACATAAAACTTTGCAGTTGTCCTTGATTAGCATTTTTAACTGGTTATTACATTGCACTGTAGTATATATTGCAAAGAGGGAGTCAGAAACTGTGGAAGGAGCAGAAGTCGTGCATTGTAGTACATTATGATTGTATATTATTTGAAAGGCATGCTGTAACAGTAAAAATGATGCCCATGGAATAAAAATAGACTTGTGTTTTTTTATTCAATTTAGGTGGAATCTCTATACAAGACAAGAAAAAAAAGAAATCTTATGACACATGATACCTCGACAAATTTTTTTTCTCTCTGCCTAAACTCCATCCAGGCTTATAAGTACTTACAAAAACATCTAGGGATCATGATAGTGTAGGGGTAAAATGAGGTAGTGAGCCGTATCCATGAAGGAGATGGGCCCATATTAGCATTCTATAAGCTGCATTTGCTTGGTAAATAAATGAATTAATCTTGCCTATTGTCCTTGAGATTTATTCAGCTGCTGTCCTCTGAGGAGAGCAGAAGTTAATTAAGATCATTGAGAGGGATGCAGCTCTCTCATAGCAACTCATAAAGAGAAGTGCTTGACTGGAGTGGCAGACCTTGGCTTTACTGCATCACATGTGAGAAATATTCTTCTTTTCTAAAAGAACCTTGATGGAAATAATTAATATATTTATTTGTGCAGATATATTTCATCATGGAATGGAAGTTTAAATACCAAATTATAGTCAGACTGCATCTGCAGTCAAACATGTTTTGGCTCAGACAAAGGGAAAACAGTCACAGTTGAACTTTATGCTGTAATTAAAATGATCTACAGACATCTGGAAAACCTTTCTATTGACAGACACTTAGGAAAAACCATTGTGAAAGAAAGCATTTACTTACCTTGTGAACTTAATGCACACAAACGTCTGTGGTTGCCTCGGTGGTATGGCTGTTAACTCCCTGTTCAAGCTGTTGTCAGCTATGCTGTGTCCTCTTTTTCTCAGGTTTGCCTTATTCTTTACCTTAAATCTAACATTTCAGTTGTTCTGTTAACCAGGTAGAAAAATATTTCCAACAGAGAGACTGTTTTCATGGGTGAAGATTACTCTGTTTTCTTCACATATTTACCTCTATTCATCTCTTTCATATTTCCTACAGAGGACATTTTTTTGTAGAAGTTTTCACTCTATCTTTTTTTGTGTAGCCAATAAGGGGCCACACGTCCATTTGATGTTAAAGAGGTAATTTTTTCTGACCGAACAATCCCTTCTATGTATACAGTCATGGTCCATGCCAGGCATCCAGGTAGTATGGTTGCAGATGCTATCTCATTATCCATAAAATGAATTTTATATTCCATTGTTTTTAGCAAACAAGGTAAAATTCCACCATAAAATCAGCATCTTGCTTACAGAATCCTGCAGTTCATGGTCACATGCAAAACTGCAAACAGTTGTGATGATGGTATGTTTGTATTAAAAAACTGAGAAAAACAAAGACTGGGATAACATGGTTTGACAGGTAGGGCTGCATTGTTGTTTGCACTGTTACCGTGAATATTAAGGTCATAACTTGGATTTTTCTGTATGGAGTGTGTATTCATGTTCTTTCCAGGCATGCATGGATTGCTCTGGTTTCTTCCCACCATTTCAAACATGAATCTTAGGGTAATGGTCAACTCTAAATTACAACCCTTAAGTCTGAATGTGAATGTGGTTGTTTGTTCTGTCTGTCTCTGTGTTGCCCTTTGGAAAACTTGCAACCTGCTTAGAGTGTACCCTGCTTCTTGCCTATTAGATAATGGAGGTAAGTCCCAAGCGACTCTGCAAAAATCAAGTGGAAATATAAAATGGATAGATATATGAATGGAGTTGCCATCTTCTTCCCTTGAATACATATGTTTTTAAGGTTATTCTGATCTCATCTACAACATGCAAGCCACTGGCCCTTTGGGACCAGAATTGCTTACCACTGTTATAGGCAATGTATGTATTTATTTGACTTTGTCTTGGGATCCTGTTATATGATGAGGCTAGGTGAATGTTGTTTCAATTTAAATCCATTGATATCATAGATTTAGACTCTTTAGGAATTCATAAAATTGCTAAAATCTTCATAACACTTAAATTTGGTTATGGGGCTCGATGAACCCTGTCTTTACCAGTAAATATATTCAAATTACCCCAGATCCTGTTTTCAACTTTAAGCTGAAAATACGTTTTCATAGAAGAATTTTATACTTTAAGTTTTGCTTAGTGTATTCAGGGATTTCTAAGTGTATAGACATTGTTAGGTCGAGACATCTAATACTGTTGCACAGAATGTTTTCCAAATTGGCCTTAGATCCACATGAAAAAACATAATTACACATTATAGGAATATAGTAATTACAGGAATAACATGAAAACAGGGGCAAAGATCCTACTTCATTTTTTGGGGGCACAATAAACAGGAAAGTTTCAGAGAGGAATTCCTTGGGGGGACATGGAAAAAAGCTCTCTTCCTCTCTCTCTTTTCTGCTTCTTTGCAACTTTCCTTGGCATGTTAAATAATGTTAAGCAATAATAGTAGTTATAGCAATGTTCTTTACTGACCTGGTTGGCTGACAATTATACACACACATATACACAGGAAAAGTTGTCATTAGCCTACAAAAAATAATCAAAACTCTGACCTCAAACTTAAATTAAGAATACCTATATTCATTTCAAAATCTGGATATCTCTCTAGGAACAAATCTAAAATGTCAGTTAAATATTAATTAGCCTTATATTTGACATGCACATCCTGACAGACCTTTTTGAAAAATCTGTCCTGCTTATTTCCTCTCGACTTTCCCCTCATTTATTTTTCCTCTCAGTTGAAAGTGATCTCTCTCTTTTTCCTCCTTGCTCTCCTCCCTCCACTGTGTCCTATTCTTTCTTCCAACTGCCCTGTTGCTTGTTACTGGTGCTATACTACACACTTAAGCTTGTCATAAGCTAGGCCATTTGCTTAACCAGCACGCTGACGAAAAAGAGGCTGACTTTGGACAAAGAGGGAGAAATGTCGCTTTTGATGTTACAACCTGGTGTTCGTTGAATTAGTGGTGTGATAAATGAGTCACTGACTTTTACACATTGGAGCAGGTTCCTCAGCAGGTAAGCCCGTTGACTCTCAATGAAACACGTAGCTGCCAATGGGAGCTGCAGGTAGCTCCACCTGTTGGAAGCGACATGTGGACCAAACCACTTTGTGGCTATAATTTAAACTGCTTGAGTAGTTTTTTTTTTTTAAATTTTACATCAGTATTTTAGTATAGATATAAATGTATTTGTGTTTACAATTATTTTTTTTAGGGGGGGGGCAATCTTTATGGAAGGGGGGAACACGCCCCCGGGATTTCCGCCTATGCATGAAAAGGCTACGTCTATGCTCCAACACAAAAGTAGACTGTTTTAAAGTTACTCAGTACTTTATTTAACCAGTACAAGTGGTGCCTTGCTTGAACTGATTTTGGACACTATGACAATAGACCACTTGAAAAATTGACTGAGCATGTATTTATTCACCACTTTTCAATTTAATTCAGTTTTATTTATATAGCACCAATTCACAACACTTGTTGTCTCAAGGCACTTCACAAAAGTCAGGTACATACATTCCAATTAGTCCTAACCATTGAACAGTGCAGTCAGATTCAGTTATTTATTCAAATTGGATAACAAGTTTTTCTGTCTAAGGAAACCCAGCAGATTGCATCCAGTCGGTGAGTTCCAGCATTCCCTCCTGCCGGATGTGCATGTAGAGACAGTGGACAGTCACTGGCTTTGACTTTGCAGCAATCCCTCATACTGAGCATGCATGTAGCGACAGTGGAGGGGAAAAACTCCTTTTTAACAGGAAGAAACCTCCAGCAGAACCAGGCTCAGTGTGAGCGGCCATCTGCCACGACCGACTGGGGGTTGGAGAGAACAGAGCAGAGACACAAAGAGAACAAAGAAGCACTGATCCAGGAGCACTTTCTATGGGAAGGAAAAGTAAATGTTAATGGATGTAGCTCCTTTAGTCGTTTCACCTAGAAAGAAAGAACAGATAAACTCTGAGCCAGTTTTCAAGGTTAGAGTCTGAAAGAGAGCACATATAATTAGTTACAGTAAAAGCTCAGTCAATCACCATGTCTAGGAGAGAGAAAGGGTTAAACACTAAAAGACAGGGCCATGAGGATCATCGGTAGAGGGTGAGCATTAAGTTGTTGCCAGCAGAAGCTCGGATGATTCCCCTCTCCAGAAAGGTGTCACAGGTAGACACAGAGTCAGGCCAGGTGTAGCTTCTAGGAAGAGAAAAGAGAGAGAACAAAGTTAAAAGCTGAAATAACAGCAATTAATGCAAAATTGGAGAGTAGTGTGAGAATGTAGCAAAGAGGGTGAAATTGGTCATTATGTCCTCCAGCAGCCTAAGCCTATAGCAGCATAACTACACAGATAGTTTCAGTTCAGATTATTTAGTTAAATGGCGCTTATTTTCAACAATGTAATTTCAAGGCACCCCACAAAGGGTCCCACTGATGGTCATTGTTATACTAAAAACCACAAGGATTGTGATACCTCTCTCTGTCAGACTGATTATAACCATTGGAAAAGAGAAGGGGTCATACAGGTAGCAGAAATGGAGGGTGTGTTTGCACCTCACCCATAACTGAGCCGGTTTAGGTTTAGGCTAAATCTGACTCCCCCTTACTCCCTCCAACAGGGAGGGAGGAAGGCTCCCTCCCTGATAAACTAAGCCACTCTAATTATAAGCTTTATCAAAAAGGAAAGTTTTAAGCCTAGCCTTAAACAAATTCAGAATTCATTGTATCTCATCCAAGACACACGGCTACATAGTCTTAAAGGTGACAAATCATGCAAAATCCATTTTTTTAACCCCTAAATACATTTTGTTGTGTACTTGGAGTCTGTAGGAGTCAGGGATTAAAGTAGTTTTAAATTCTTGCCGGTACTATTACAAAAATCGTTATTGGCTCATATTGTTCACGCTCTTGCTTTGTGGATTTTAGAAAAAGTCTAAACCCAAACAAATGAAGACATTTTAATATTTTACGTTAGGCTACCTGAATGGATAAGGCAGAAATTAAAAGCTCTTGAAAATATTGAGAAAATATATTTAATTGTTAGGGTGCTGGCATATTTAAACCACTGATAAACAGTTTTTTAGTGTACATACATAAAAACATCAAAATTGAACAATCTGAACAATCTTTTTAAAACTAAAAATGTATTACCAACATCCTAGTACCTAACACACTTTCTGACATATACTGTGTAAGGATCATGACTGATTATAAATATGTATCAAAAATTAGAATTAAAAATCATAATTTAGAAGAAATACGTTCTAACCAAAAATCATTTCTTATAAATAAAGATCAGAGATACACTCTGGTGGTGTGATTATTTGGCTCACAGCACTTAATAATTACAATTAGTTATTTATCATTAATAATTGACAATTATTAACCAAAACCACGTCAAATGTCAAATATCAACCGTTTTACTGCCTTACTACCTTACTGCCTTTACTACCTTATCTTGTGAAAATTTATTAAACCAACAGTCCCTCTTACAATCAAACTATTCTGGTCAAACAGCGTTTACCTAATTAAGTGTGCACTATTCTACAAAAAGAGGTACACTAATAATCAAAAATAAGGATATGTGTTGGAGGGTAGATGGAGATCAAACCAGCATTTTATGGACAAATCAGAATAACACAACAATTTGGATTAACTTGGAAAGATGAACAAAACCACTACACTGTGAAGCCTTTCTCCATGTGTGCGCCTTGACAGCAGCTATCGGCTGGTAGAACGCTTGGGCCACGCCCCGGACGCAGAGCATCTACCAGCCAGCCCTTTAGCCACTCACAGCTGATAACCCCAAATCTCGAACAAAGGGTTGTAAAACTCTGAGGCAGGAGCTCGGTGGAAAACCCCAAGGGTAATAAAATGATGAAACGAACAATGGGATGGCCAGGCCACAAGGTCCAGACTGCAGTCTGCTCAGATGGAAAACTTCCAAAGTTCAGCTTTAACACCTGGCTGATTGGCACTCAGCAGGACGAACGCACCCAAACAGCAAATCAAAACCTTTCAGCAAACACTTCAATCAATATTGCATGCAACAAGTTAATACCTTGGATTAACTAATGGTGATCCTAATTCTCCTAAGCTATGCCTCACCCTGTCCAGACCTCTAAATACACCTATCCGATTTAATAGAAAAAGAACGAAAATTACTTTGACGTCGATTTCATCTCTTCACCGGCTTGAGGATGAGTTGTGGGTCTGAAGAAAAAACAGGGGGAACCAGAGTGTCACTGGTCTGTGATCAACTTAAAAATTGTAAACTTCTCCTCCATCCAAAACGGGGAAAATATGAGGAACCGTTGCAGTCGACTGCAAAACATGGAGGAAACAAAACCTCTGTGGGTTTCACCTGCGCCGTCTGACGGTCTTTGATTGGTAAAGTTCTTCTTATTCCAGCAAGATTTCTAGCTTTGTCAAGCTCTTCCGGGAATGGCCAGT
This sequence comes from Crenichthys baileyi, assembly GCA_036173005.1. Lineage (NCBI taxonomy): Eukaryota > Metazoa > Chordata > Actinopteri > Cyprinodontiformes > Goodeidae > Crenichthys > Crenichthys baileyi. The sequence goes on from JAHHUM010001205.1 coordinate 493,256, forward strand.
GTGGAGGAAAAATAAACCTGCCCACTGCTTCTGTTTCTCCAGAGTGTTGACCCTTAAGTAGTGTCGTGAACCACCACTGGAAATGGCGGTTAAACATTTGTTTGCTCTGCTTTTTATAAGCTCTGGAGACGTCAGAGCTGCGTAGTACAGTCATTTACTTGACCAAAATGGTGGTCAACCCAACAACTGAGTATAACATGAAATGATAAGAACAGATGGTCATAAGCAAAAACTCAAAGTGGATCTGCCCCTCATCAAAACATAACACCTGAAAGATTTTCCACAGAGGCCTAAATTAGTTATCCTCCTCTGAGTGTTGGTGGGCCATGCCACTTGTTATGAGTGGTGCTCTTCTTCCTTTGCTCAGCCAGGTCTTCACATAAGGCATTGGGTCCCAATGCATGCATGGTGGTCCAACTGAACTGATAAAGAGGAGGTTTGCAGCATTGATTGTTGTCAGTTTGCTCATGTACTCAGTGATGATGTTGTTCATGGTACTGAACCCCCACTCACAGTCTGCAATACTTGTTGAAAATGTATCCACTCCCACAAGCAATTTCTTCATCTTGTTAGGAATGTTTCTCCCTCCACTTACCTTGTACTCAATGAATCTAAGGTGTGCTTCATGTTTATTCAAATGTAAGATATGGCACAAAGCGCTCACCTCATGTTCTCCATGTCAAGGATTGTCATTGTCCCTCTTGTCAGGTTCAAGGACTGTCATTTGATTTGGAAGTCTACTGTCTCTTTTCTGTTGGCTGTCACAACGGCCTGTGCTTTATTAGCGGTAGTTGTAAAGAGTCTGTCTTTCAGACTCTCTTCCACTGCTTGAATAAACTGTGCAGTCAGTGATGGGAGACTTGCCAATTTTTAACTGTTCTCCCTTAAATTGCATCTCTTCCTCTGTCTGCCTAGCTTCAACTACATTTTGTCCTGGGTATGACTTTCAATGCGTTTCACATACATTGGCATGATCTCATGGGCCTTTGGGATTGTGGTCTGCCTGTTCTGAAGAAAGTTCTTCAGTTCAATCAGGACATCTGCCATCAGTGCAAAACTTTTAAGAAGTTTACAGAGCACAGCTTAGACAACAGACCTTTGAATTTAGGCCTTGCTTTGCTGTCCCTTTTCTCATCCTTTGATGCCTCATGCACCAGTGCTGCATAAGAATGCCACACTGCAGTGACTGCTCTGTATGAAGAAGCATGCCAATGGACACTGAACACTCTTCCAATTCTTCTGAGTGTGGTGTGCAGATAGTGAGCACATTCACTTAGCTCCTGCATGTTTTTTGGTGACTGGCTATACAATGAATATAGGCTGTCAAGGAAGGCCAGGAAGTCGTTTCTTCCCCTTGTTGCATCCAGTGCCTGGTCCAGAGCCAGCTCCAGTCTGTGATTAAGTCAGTGCAACAGTACAATGTCTGGAAAGTCATCCTGGAGCAGCAACCAACACCTGACTTCACTCCCGGCATCAAATTGTCCGTTCTTCTCTCTTCCTGCTTACCGTCGCTTAATCTTTTAGTGGTACGCTAGTATCAAGAAGGATTTGCCAAAAGAATTCATCTGATTAAGAGGTCAGTTTCTTCTGCCTATGGAAACGACAGACAGCAAAGCCGGAAGCTGCAAATAACCCTAAAATGACAACAAACTTTATTTTAAACATGAATTTATTGTGTGCTGATATGACATCCTGGCCACTGTTTTGATAGCAGTAATATTGTGCCTTCTGCTTGTGTTAGTGCTGTGTGCTGCTTTTAGCTCCTTGAAGACATAACTATGGAAGCCCTTACAGGCAAGTCAGAAAAAAAACTCTTGATTAGAATATTATATAGTTTTTTTTTTTTTTTTTTCTGTTCTGCCCTGAAAGGCAAGTGAGAAAAAATATTTTAATATTTTTTTTTCTCTTGCCTTTCCAGGCTTGAGACAAGAAAAAAAAAGACTCAGAAAAATAAGGGGTCATTTATCATTAAAGGGTCATTAATCATTAAAGGGTTCATATTTGATTTTTTGTCTGGTGATTTATCATACACCTTTCAAATTGATTGTGACAAGTTATGATAAGCATGTACTGACAGCAGGTTTTAAGGCCATTTGCAAGATACAAACTTGGGCCCAAGAAAGAGCAGTCATGGTGGGCAATTGTCCTTTGTCCTACAGATAGTCTTGATCAATACTGTGGTTAATTCTATATTGCAAATGAATATACAGGGGTTGGACAATGAAACTGAAACACCTGTCAATTTAGTGTGGGAGGTTTCATGGCTAAATTGGACCAGCCTGGTAGCCAGTCTTCATTGATTGCACATTGCACCAGTAAGAGCAGAGTGTGAAGGTTCAATTAGCAGGGTAAGAGCACAGTTTTGCTCAAAATATTGAAATGCACACAACATTATGGGTGACATACCAGAGTTGAAAAGAGGACAAATTGTTGGTGCACGTCTTGCTGGTGCATCTGTGACCAAGACAGCAAGTCTTTGTGATGTATCAAGAGCCACGGTATCCAGGGTAATGTCAGCATACCACCAAGAAGGACGAACCAAATCCAACAGGATTAACTGTGGACGCAAGAGGAAGCTGTCTGAAAGGGATGTTCGGGTGCTAACCCGGATTGTATCCAAAAAACATAAAATCATGGCTGCCCAAATCACGGCAGAATTCAATGTGCACCTCAACTCTCCTGTTTCCACCAGAACTGTCCGTCGGGAGCTCCACAGGGTCAATATACACAGCCGGGCTGCTATTAGCCAAACCTTCGGTCACTCATGCCAATGCCAAACGTCGGTTTTAATGGTGCAAGGAGCGCAAATCTTGAGCTGTGGACAATGTGAAACATGTATTGTTCTCTGATGAGTCCACCTTTACTGTTTTCCCCACATCCGGGAGAGTTAAGGTGTGGAGAAGCCCCGAAGAAGCGTACCACCCATACTGTTGCATGCCCAGAGTGAAGCATGGGGGTGGATAAGTGATGGTTTGGGCTGCCATATCATGGCATTCCCTTGGCCCAATACTTGTGCTAGATGGGCGCGTCACTGCCAAGGACTACCAAACCATTCTTGAGGACCATGTGCATCCAATGGTTCACACATTTTATCCTGAAGGCCGTGCCATGTATCAGGATGACAATGCACCAATACACACAGCAAGACTGGTGAAAGATTGGTTTGATGAACATGAAAGTGAAGATGAACATCTCCCATGGCCTGCACAGTCACCAGATCTAAATATTATTGAGCCACTTTGGGGTGTTTTGGAGGAGCGAGACAGGAAACGTTTTCCTCCACCAGTATCACGTAGTGACCTGGCCACTATCCTGCAAGAAGAATGGCTTAAAATCCCTCTGACCACTGTGCAGGACTTGTATATGTCATTCCCAAGACGAGTCGACGCTGTATTGGCCGCAAAAGGAGGCCCTACACCATACTAATAAATTATTGTGGTCTAAAACCAGGTGTTTCAGTTTCATTGTCCAACCCCTGTACAAGCTTGGTATGATAACAACATAGCATGGCCTACAAGCACACTATTTGTGTGCTTTTACTGTATTTTATTTTACTTTACAACAATCTAATTTAGAAAATGGGACATTGGTTCTTGGAAATAATCCATTTGAACAACACAGCTGTTAGTGAAGGCTGGTGCTTTTATTCCAGCGCCTCTAGTGGAAGACCAAAGTATTACAGGGACAAACACAAAAATATTTTTTCTCACTTGCCTTTCAGGGCAGAACAGAAAAAAAAAAACAAATAACGTTGAAATATTCTGATCTAGATTTTTTTCTCACTTGCCTGTCAGGGCTTCCATACGTAACCGTACTGTGTTTTGATTATTATTATTACATAAACAGTTTTACATTGTCAGCTGGATGGACAAGTCTTCTGTTCTTGACAACTTTTAATTAATTTGGGATTAAAATGTTTCGGCACGGCTAGATAATTGTCATTCACCCATTCATACACACATTCACGCACTGACATAGACACTGTTCAGAAGATGGCCCAGCAGAGACTGTAATTCCTGGATATACTCAGGAAGTACAACCTTCCCCTTCCACAGGAGCCGGTGGTCATGCACTGCCAACACTCAGTCTGTCTTGTGTTCGTCCATCGTTTTGCGGATTGGCTCACCCATAAAACAGGACAGGTCCAGACTGCCAAGAACAATTAGGTCTGCATACAAGGGCGGAAAGGGGTAACGTATCAGCCCAATAGGAGGCCAAGAACAAAAAAGGGATTGTGATTTGACTAAGTATGTCAGCCATTTCTGGTTTGTGCCATGCTTGTTGTGAAAATCATTTGCTAGTAGGGGCTGTGTAATAGGCTGCTGAGGATGGTAATAAAAAAAGCCCCACATATATAGGTCATGGGCTTGTGGATGGACAAAAAAAAATTAAATGTTCAGTCCTATCTACACTAGCCTCTTCTTGTCTCTGTGCCTGTGGTTTATTCTGGAATTGTGCCGCTCTAGGTGGCAGCATGTTGGAGTGGCTCTGTTGTTTTTGTTCCGATGTCTTTTTATTGAAACTCGAGTTCATCCTTTTTTGGATGAAGTTTGCTTTTTTTTGACGATTTTTCCCTTTATTGTTGGATACTGTGCTGCTAGAAAGAGTTGTGCTGTTAAAAGTTTACTTTTGGACATTTGTTATGATGCGTAACCATATCAATGAGGTGTTTTTCACCCCAATGCATTTGTGGCAATTTCTGGTGATTTTAACCATGCTTCACTCTCTGCTACACTTCCAATGTTTCATCAGTTTGTCAGCTGCTCTACCAGAGAGAATAAAACATTGGATTTGTTTTTTGTTAATATCAAGGACTTGTATAAAGCAAGGCCTCCTCTAGGCAAATCAGAACACAATCCTTTTTTTCTCTGCTCCAAATATAAACCCTTTGTTCAGAGGCAACCTGTAATAAAGAGAACTGTGAAAAGAGGGTTGCACGGCGCTGAGATTTCCCAATAATAAACCTTGGATCGCCAGTGACCTAAAGACCTGCTTAACAAGACAAAAAGAGCCTTCAGAGATAAAGACAGTGAGTCATTGAGTACACAGTACACAGAAGCAAGGGAGTAAACAGAAGCAAGGCATAAAGAAGATCACAGCCTTCAAGCAGAAGAAGTAATAAACAGATGGATGTCTGAACACTGCCAATAAACTGAACACATTCTTTAACAGGTTCAGTTCACGAACAACCTCAGCATCATCCTCACTTGCTCCTAGCCAGACAATCCTCCTTTGACCCAAAGCTTCCCTGTCACACCTCAAATGTTTTGTCCAACTCAGCTATGGACCCTTGACCTTCTACATATTTGTCTTCAATCAAATCAGAAGTCAGGTGATGAGGCAACTGAAGAAACTGAATCGGAATAAGACCGAGGGTCCAGATGGTGTCAGCCCCAGAGTCCTGAAGGCCTGTGCAGAGCAACTCTGTGGGATTCTGCAGCACCTCTTCAACCTTACCCTGACCCAGGAGAATGTTCCAATGTTGTGGAAGACCTCCCGACTTGTTCCAGAACCAAAGAAAACTCAATGACTATACTCAATGACTATATGGCTTGCACTTATCAAGTCCGAGGACTCCAAAGTGCCTTACACTACAAACTTCACCCATTCATACACACATTCACACACTGACAGTGGTAAGCTACATTGTGGTCACAGCTGCCCTGGGGAAGACTGACTGAAGTGAGGCTGCCATACAATCGGCATCTCTGACCACCATCAGCAGGCAAGGTTGGTCTTTGCCCGACACGACTGATACGGATGCGGCGGGGGTTCAAACCGGCAACCCACTGGATGAACCCTTACCACCTAAGCCACCATTGCCCCAACAATATAGACCTGTTGCCCTGATATTCTACATTATGAAGGTCCTAGAGAGGCTCCTGTTGGCCCATCTGAGTAAGCAAAAAAGCAACATTCAGGACCCCCTGCAGTTTGCTTATTGCTGTTTTATTGGAGTTGAAGATGCCATCATAGACCTTCTTCTTTGAAGAAACCTGCATGACATGAAGAACAACAACATTTAATTTACCTTTGGGAGTAATAAAATACTTTTGAATTTAACATAATTGAATTAAATATCCTAGGCTTGTCCTTGTGCCTATGATATATCCTGGGCTGGTGTCATTTCATTGTCTCTGTTTCCCTTCTCTCAGCACCTGATTCACCTATGAAACAATATGCAGCTGAACATGCTAATGTCAAAGCACATAAAGCATTTTTGTTATGTTAATGCATGCATCCAACTCAATTACCTATATGTAGTCCTGAAAAAGAACTTTTGTTTACTCATGTTTACTTTGGACTCTACTGAGCTGTGCCTGTCCTCTCTCGAATTTCGGTTTAATCAATATTTTCTGCCTGGCTTTGCTACTCAGATGCTACAAAAAGCATGCAATAAATGGGCTGTTTTACAGCATGCTTATTAGATTTATTTAGATTTTATTTTTAATACATTAAAATTATTTTTAATAGCCTTTGCCTAATTATATAATGTATATTTAGCTTTTAAAGGCTATTGTTTACTTTGGTTACTTATTTGGGCACCATAGCACAAGGTTCATTTATTATGTTAGTCTTTAGTTAAAACATTAATCAAGCCTAATTTTATAACCAGTTGTGTCTTCTGTCTTTCTTCTTGAAAAAATATCTGTGAGCTTTGCACATTTGGCTGCATTCTCTACTAATGCCTTTCTTTCTTTAACCTGTCTTTTTCAGTCCCACCTGGTCTCTTCATATCGGTTGGTACTCACTAATCAGCAGCTTGTCCCACTCCGCCTAGACTTTTGGTAGAGATGCATATTGGGCTGGACTCAACCAACTGTGGGCTACTCAGAGGTGTTTTTTATCCATTGGAAGTTCCCAAACTGCCTTTGCCGTCTCTTAAAGCAACAGATCAATTCAAAATGAATAGAAATGCTAAGATTATTATCTGGCGCCGACCATCCCATGAATGAAATGGCCAATCAGGAATCTTCCCGACTTTCCTGATTACCCACTCTGCCCTTGTCTGCAGAGAGGATAACCAGGGCTAACCTTCCCTCCATCACCTAGTCTACAGTCAGAACCAGGGCAGCGACCATCTCTGCTGACCCCACACATCCTAGTCACAAGGTTTAGGTTTTTAACCTTCAGGACGCTGCTACAGAGCACTCTTTACAAAACCAGCCGCCAGAGAGTTTCTTCCCCCAGGCTGCCACTCTGTTGAACACAATGAACACCTTACAGATTGAGTAGTCAGCTACTCTGCTGAGAAACAAAATAAGCATATTTGCATATCTGCCCTTCTTTTTTGTTTATATACAAAAAACGTTTGGCTGTAGATACACATACATACCTACTGCTCCTTTATCCTTATTTTATTTTCTCTAAAGTTTATATATATTTATACTTAATGTTGGCACACTGAGAGCACTGGAAACCAAAGTCAAATGTTTGTGCACACACACTTGGGCAATAAAGCAGATTCTGATTTATAGTTAATAATGCTTTAGTTTAACATTGCTGTTGTAACTTTGCCTGAACACCTGGAGTTGTTTGTGGTAGCATTGTATTACAGTTTAATTCCAAGCATATGTTTTTTAAACTAAGCACCATTGGATCCTTAGTTAATTTGTAGTCTCCTTCTGTTAAAGGAAAGTTTCTGGTAAATTATTTTTTATAAATCTTTCTTTGTAAATACTCACGCATAAATGGAGAAACATAATGGAGAAACAACAAGATGATGGTTGAAGAGTTTATTAATGAAAGATTATTTCTTTGGCGCTCGGACCCCTGAGGAAGATGTAAACGCTGAGGATGAAGTGGGTTTGAATAAACATTTTAGGATTATGATTAGGTACGTCTCCCCCCCCCCTGGGATATGATCATGGTGGTGGCGTAGTCCTTAGTATGGAAGTTGGAGTTGGGAGCCTATGGTGGAGAAAGGGTGGAGGAGGGTCGAAGCTCAGCAGAAGAGCGGTGTCTTCCATGCAGAAGGTCTTTAAAAGTGATGCCATGGGAGATGATTGGCCGAGGAGGAGTGCGGACCTGCCGTTGATTGGAGCAGCCAGTGAGGAGTGATTGGACGTGGCGGGGTGGTGAGTCTTCCATGTTGAATGTTTGTTTAAACTCCATATCTACAGGGCTGTGTGCAGGTTTGTTTGTGTGTGTGCCTTACCTCTCTGATTGCAGGGTGCGTCCTCACAGCTGGAGCTTGTTCAGACCAATCAGGAGGATCCTCATTTCAAGTTATCGAACTTACTTCATACAATAATCACCTACTTCTGCTCCGCAGTGTCGTTTTGGAACCCGCTCCTGAACCTGGAAGAAACATTTACTTTTTCCTCTAGTGTCAATAAACCATTTAAACTTTCCTCAGTTGTCTGTGGTTGCTGCCTTCACAAGGGTCTCACTAATAAACACCGTGACACAATAATCTGGTCAATGAGACCCTGTGGCACAAGTATGGACGGCCCTCACTTAACAAGGCATTCTCCTGGGTGCCCACCATTCAGTGCTCCAAACTATGACTCAACAACACCACTCTGTTGCCCATGCTTTGGATACATTAAGCAAACAAATTCAACAGTTGAACTCTAGATTTAAATTGCTTAATCTTGTCTGCATGGTTACAGATATTTGCATAGGTGTTTGTGTTTTACATTATAAATAGCGTTTGATTACTGTGATATAAGCACTCTAGTGTTTATATAAACTGTGTAGATTTTAATTCACACCTGTTTAACTTGCAACCGCCCCCCCCACCCCTTTGATTTTTCTAATCCCAGAAAATGTTTTGCAAACAAAGTTATAAGATCAAAACCTAAAAGTCAATGGTCCCAAAAGTTCTCTGCCTGGCTGGAAAACTTAGCAGTTGTCATTCTTTGGCCATGAAAGTATTCCCAGACCCAGCGAAATATGTGACACAGTCTTTTACAGAGCTTAAATTTTATTTAAATCATTTTTATTTTTACCCATATAACTGTTGGGGCTGCTGCTGGTCTCCTAGCACCCATTTCTGTGGCATAATAGTAAGTCACTGGAGGCACATTTTGAATATATTTTTTTTTACTCTATGCTTTAAGAAGCACAGCAGTGATTGAACTGAAGCTCTTAGAGATGACAGCTCCAGCCCTGATATTAATGAGAGCTCACATAATTGTGCATGCCATTAAGGAAGTACAGATGCTATCAGGGATGGAACACGTCGTTATTTCTCAGTGTAACAGCTCATTAATATTTGTGGGTTTTCTTTCTATTTTTCCTCTGAGTTTCCCTCCCACTCTGTGAGTACGAGGGGTAGATTGGATGCTGTTTACGGGATGTAATAAGACAGAGAGATGAATCTTACTGACTCCGGGCAGATGTTTCATTTCATAGATGCACCTTGATGACAGCCTTAAAGGCATGCCCGCATTAAGACAAAGCAAAAAGCATTTCTGAAGCAAACTTAAGGTGTTCCTGTCGAATTTCCAAAACCTCCACTAGTACTTAAAGGTCAGATGGCTGAGAGCAAGGTGTGATCTATGTTAAGCTGTGGGCTGAAACTCCAGTATTCTTCTGTGACCTTTCAGCTCTAATGTTATTAAGTTGGTTGGGACCTCATATCACAATTCAAGGAAACATTTTATTACTCAAACTGGAAAGATGAAAACTTCAGCAACATTTGAAGTACTGGGAACCAACTTTATTAGCAGACCAGTGAGTTTCAGCTTGTGGCCTTCTTCGGGGTCATTACAAATCACAACACAAGTTGTATTTAAATAAAAAGCAATATTCAGAAAAAAATCTAATAAACCAATCATATGTACACACATACACCAACTGACCAATCAGCATACAGGGGATGGTACTTGCTGACTGATTAAACCAGTGCACAAGTAGGCTCTGGCTCAAAACACTTTGCCTTAAAAGGGGACATAACGAGTCCTCAAACTGGATAAAAGCAGAGTAACAACAATTGTATGCAAATGTTTAACAGATATAATCATTTATTCTCTCCGTTTGTGCTCTGTAGAGAATTAAATTAATTCTTGAAATGCTTTAATGCTAAATTCAACACCAACTTTTCAGGCACTGCAAAGGGTTTTGCTCATAGTTTTGAAACTAGCTACAACCTGGTTAATGCAAACTTTGCATGATCTTTTTATCTTAGCTGGGTCAGACATGAAAAAACTTTTGAATGTTACTATGCAAAATTAAGCAAAGGAGTAGGAAATGAAGTATCTTACATCTTACATTTATTTCAAAAGCTTTGTAATTTGTTATTCAGTTAATACTATGTATGGGTTTGTAATAACTGTACCTAGCAAAAATATTCACACCTCTAAATTTCTTTAAGTTACAGCTATTAATGCTTCTCTTTGGGAATACAACAGCCTGTGTCCTTTGATATGTCTCTAACAGCTTTTCACATCTAAAATTAAATTGTTACCCATTGCTCTTTACAAAATAGTTCAAATTCAGATGGGACGAGGAGTGTTTGTGAACATTAATTTTCCGGTCATGGCACAGAATTCAATTGGATTTAGGTTTGGACTTTGACTGGGCTATTATAACGCATGCATATGCTTGTAATGTTTGTTAAGGAGTGAAAATCTAGGCAACAATCACAGATACCAAGAGATAGTTTGAAAGGTTTATTGGTAAATATGCACAGTGAGATATTTCTTCCAGGTTAATGTCTGTGGTCCAGGATGGCACTAGGAGAGGTAAGTGGTAAATGTCTGTGATCAGAGATAGTTAAGGTTTATTTTGTAATGAAGTAAAAACAGCTTCTTAAAGCCGGAGAAGATGGCGTTCCAGGAGGAGGTGGGTATATCCACAGTAGTTGAGCTCGGCCAGAGATTGTTGAGTGGGTTTGTTGGTGATTGTCTCTTTGTCCTATTTCCAGGTTGGAGTGGAGGAGTGGTGAAAGTTGGAGGGTTGATGGGCAGGTGAGTAAGTGATGGGAAATCCAGGTAGGTGTTTCCAGGAGGACGTCAGGAGGAGCTGTGAGGAGATTCACGGGAGGAGTTCTGAGAGAGTTCTCCAAACAGATGGAGGAAGGAACGAGGAAGCAGACCAGTGGAGTCCAGAAAAGCAGAAAATTGGCAAAGAAATGAAATTTTTTGTGGAGGAGAGACAGTGTCTTTCACGTTTGCTGAATCCTGGGGTAAACTGGGGTTGTGAGTTTATGTAGATGGACTTGTCTTGGTAGGTTTGCATTTGTGCTTTCTATATTTTGAAAATGGATTAAACATTGATTCATGACTTCTCCATATCTTTATGCCTGACCTCTCTACTGTGTTCCATGGTCTTTACATCACAGAGCAGATTTGTTTTAATGAAGTTCTGTTTCAATAAATTTTTTTTTTGCTTAGGCAATAATAACAATAGAGTCTGGAATTATAGGATTTTTCCTTTTGATTCCAGGAACTATTAAACTGTTTAAATTTTACCTTGTGTGTGTCTGTAATTGTACTTTGAGTTCACCGTCATGTGCAAAACATAATAGTCCTATATGATTATAGCGAAGAGACAGATTATGGATTATAGTTGGATGGTGTCAGGATCTGCCATTTTGGGTTTTTTGTTAGTTTATTACTTTCTAGATTTGTTGTGTTCACGTGTTGGTTAATTTTCCTTTTAGGTCAGAGTTTCCACAGGTTTTATTTAGTCTAGTCTTTTCGCAGTTCTTCTTGTCCCTGCTTTCGTCCTGCTCATTAGTTTAACCTGACACATTCCCTCAGCCTCCCTGCAGCCTGGTCCACGCCTGTTACATGTTTCCTCTGATTACCAGCCTCCCTGTCTCATTGGTCTACACTCCACTTCCCTCAGTTTGTAAGCTCTCTAGTTTTCATTGTTCCCCGCTGGTTCCTCCTGTAAACTTCCTTGTCAACTCCCCTGTATTCTTCCTGAGTTCCTCCTAGTGCTTTGTTTTCTGTTTTGCCTCTTGTACCGGTTCGCCTTTGAATAACCTGCCTGTACTCTGCCTGCCTGCCCCTAAGTCCGTGTGCATCTACAACATTAAACTTAATCTACTCACCATGCTGCTCCTAGCCATGTTCTGCGCTCTGGTCCTACCTCCAAACCCCCGACCCTGACAGATAGAGCTTCTAATTTGTATTTTTGTCTGCAATTTTTTCTCTTTGTATCACACCGTCTGTATAATTTGCAACATAGTTTGGTCACTCTGCTGTAGTAGCATCCCCTTGTCGCCTTAAGAAGATACAATAAAAATGATTGTAAAAGTTACCAAAATATGATTTCAGGAAACCGTCCATGCAGCTTTCTGATGGATTAAAACCTCTTTCATTCTATATTTAACTACCTACAGAAGTGAGCAGAAGGGATGCATAGTGTATTGACTGCAAGTGTTAGTCAGTGATTTAGTATCACCTCTGTTATAGAGTATTGTGTAAATTTGTTCATATCGGAAAGAAAAATTTACATTTTAAGTTGGAAGCAAATTTGTCATGAAAATGACATTAATGAAGGATTTTTCTCTTTAAACGTTTAGAACCCATGTTGCAAATTATTGTTAAAAACACTGCTGTGTAGGTTGCAGAGGATGACAGAACACCCACGCTTTAATAGCGTGAGCCTTAACCTACTCTGTGCATGTGTGGCACTCCCACATGGTAACATTATGGTAATATATGGCTTTGTTTACAGTTAGAATCCTTAGTTTCTCTGCAGTTATTCATCTTCACAACCTTATTACTGTTTTCTGCAAAGAGTTTATCAAGGCAATTTTCCTCCACCTAACTAGACCAAGTGGGAATATGTTCACTGAAATGGATATGACTGGGACACATTGCCATCACTCTCCCACATATTACTGTCATGCTTTTTTTTCTCCAATATAATTATAGTATATGAATAATGGTGTGCAATATCTCCAAACAAAGCAAGGCCTAAATTGGCCCCTGAAGGAAATCTAAATGTTCGGATTAATATAGTATTGGATGACCTGGTCAAAGTTTACATAATTTTTATTTTCTAATTTAAATTCTGCTTGACAACATTATAGCATTGTACAGTATGAATGACTGACTGTCAAAACTATAAAGCACAGAATAATGTGATTTGATTGATCCGGCAGTGTTTAACTATTAAGAGACATTTTTGTGTCCATTGTCTATTCAAATCCTGTTCCCTGTGGCTGTAACATTAAAAACCACTAGATTTCCAGTCAGTTAAAAAAAGAAATGCAAATGCATTTCAAATTTCAAAATTGAAATATGATGGGAAAAAATGTATTTCAGCTATGCAGTTAAAAAAGAAACCTGAAGAAGACCTGTATAGGTTGAAAGGTTGTTTTGAGCGCACCTCTCACACATTCTTTATTTATTATTTTTTTTAAAAATATATATATATATATATATATATATTATATATATATATATATATAAACATAAAAAAAATTAGAACAAAGTAAAAAAATATAAAAACATAAGCACAAACACTTAACAGTTTATTTTCTTTTGGAAAAGACTGTTTCCCCTTTGGGAAACACTACCTTGGTTCGATACTTTTCATTTAGTTTAGCATAAAAAGTCAGTAAATCATTTAATAATATTTAAAAACATTGTAATTAATTTTAATTCATCTTTACGTATTTTTTTTTCAAAAAACAAGGTTTGATTTTACGTATTGTTTCCCCATTTGGGAAACCCTCCCTTAGTTGTTTGTCTTAATAATTACACAAAAAACAAATAAGAACACAACTTTTAACCACTCCATGGGAGACGACTGGACAGAGGTCTGCTACGGTGGCGGACGACAAGAGGCCGCCAACCAAAAAATAAACGTTGGCGCAGGGGACCTGACGGGTCGATGGACCGTGCACCTCCCTTCTCCTTTGGGAGGAAGAATTAGTTCCCCTAACCTGCACGATCTTTTCCCGCTTCCTGGGTCCTTGCTCGCCCGCTGATGTGGTATTAGGATTGTTTTATTGTGTACCTTCCACCTGGGTCTAACATAAGGAGATGAGCTCTTGCGTGACATGCATCGGCCCATGCCTTGCCTTTGACTCCCTACACCAAATTTTTTCGGTCATCAGACTGAATTAGGGGGATGTCATCGTGACACTAAACTCACCCTAACCCTTACGGATACATTACACACCCAATTATATACTTTAAGTGTTTATTTATGTAAATATTGATAATTATGACTTACAGCTAATGAAAACCCCAAATTTAGTATAACTTATTAAGATTAACTGAAATAAATACTTGAAATATATAACTATGTGTAATAAATCTGTGTAGTTTTGTGTTTCACTTTTTAAATTGAATCACCGGTGAACTTTTCAGTAAAGTTGTAACCCTATTATAATGCACCTTAGTGAAAGCTTATAAAGCAGTCATTGGTAACAGGTTTTCACCAACTATTGAAATTAGTTTGTAAATGTACAGTTTCCCTAGACGAAAGGGCTGTCAGAGCCACAGGAATATGATTGAGTTTAATCGGCCAAAATATTCAAAAAACAAGTTTCAAGATTGGAATTTTTTTTAGGTTTGCTGAAAAGTTTGTATTTCTGGGGATATATTCCTTTTGACTGGGCCTATGTCTTTCCTACATCATGGACTTTGTAGTTTCTTCCTATTGTATTAATGCCCAGATTCCTCACTCACTACTGATACTAACAAAGCTACCTGCATATTTCTTACAAAAAAAAAAAGAAATAATAAATAAATAAATGAATAATGAATGAATTTACAAATTTACCCACAAGGAATCTGGGTGTATTTAAGACTTTTCAATTTATAAGACTGATTATTAAAGTTAAGACATGCAGAAACTCTGGTACCAGATATTGTCTAAAAAGAGACCCCAAGGATTAGACTGGCCTTGTCACTTTGGGATAATCATAGGAATTGCTTTTCCAGCCAAAATATAAAAATTGTGTTACTCTAAAATGTGTGACTCCCTCAGGAGATCGCACCACCTGGGTCTGCTCCTCATTGCCACAATCCCCTGAAGACTAAAGCCCTCTCCAAACATAGGCCACCAAAATGCAAATAGACTAATGAGGGATTTATCTTCTTCCTCTTCATTTAGACTTACACACCCCTGCTCCCTTTCTGGACTGTATTAGCATAGCTTTTGTCCAAATTGAGATCATAATCTGTCTGTTTGTCCTTGAACACAGAGCAGGGTAACTGAAGTCTTTTCTGTCAACAGCACTGAAATCCCTCCGATGCTCAGTAAACCAATTAAAATGAGTCCTCCTTCTCTCAGCTCTGCCACCACACCAGCAGCATGGGGGTTGGTAAGTATGTAATATACACCATGGGAGGTATGCCACAAAGGGAAAAAGACACTGTCAGACATATTATATTGTGCCTTCATTACGCTTTAGAGCATGACAATCTCCCAGAGCTAATGACTAAAATACGTTCGGTCTGGCACAAATTGTGTTTCTGGAAAGTAAATGCAAAAATTACCTCTTATGACATGTTCTTTGAACATTATACCTTTTTGTCTTCCTCCCAAAGAAATTTGCTGTGAAACTCTTTTTTTTCCCCAAGACAACTCCAATTACAATCTTTAATGGAGGCCTCATTCGAGCATCTGAGTAGAGCTATGGAATTCTCTCCACAATCACCCTAAATTTTTTCTACCCTTTATCTACTATTATTTTCCCTGTTTCTCTTCCCCTCCCTCTACATTTTTTCCTTTGCAAAGATCCATTCTGTCTAATTGGAGCTGATGAGAATTGGTACTTCATTAAGGGCTTGCTATGATTTAGTTTGTGGTAATTGGCACTACAGTCTCATAGGAGGTGCCCTGATCTAAATGGTCCAACTGGAGGAGGCTCTTCTGGCCCAGGTGGAGGTTTTTGGTATAGTTGAGGTCTAACATTCACCTCAACAGTGGTTACTTTAACTCTTGTGTCAGAAGATTCCAGAAATCTCCATGGGAATTTTAATAGGTTTTAATCTGATGTTTTAACCACCAAGTACTGTATAATTATATTTTGGATGCAGTAAACTTTAAAACTCTTTAATGTATAAAAACATTACAAAATACAAGTATGCCTTTACTTTTGTTTTTAAGAGGATAAGTGATCAGAAAACTCACCTTTCTGACAGAAAAATAACATTTGAAGGCAGGCCTGTTAAATGGGAAAGCGCAACCTATATGGAGGATGGCATGTTATCCGGATCTGAAACCCTCTGGAGATCTTTCCCAGTTATTCCAGAATGGATAGTTTTCTTGATTAAGAAAAAATATTTTAATGGGAATATCTAAAATGGATATGTGGCTGCTTATTGGTGGCACAGTAAAAGGATAATAAAGATCATCTGCATGAAACGTGGGTGAGCTCGGTGGAAGTAAACACAGGTAAGCAAGATGGATTTCTCTCCCACCAAAACCTCTTTTTGCATTGAATAACCCGTTTTTGCCCTAAGATTATGAAACAATTGGATTCTCCTAGTTAAGACAAAGAACAAGCTAGAGCTGTCGGGTGAGGACAACACACGGTTCATACCACATTTACAACAGATACCTTGAGATCAGTCAACATCCAAATTGCATTCTATCCATTACATGTGTAGCAGTACCTTGAAGTTACCTTTTATGGCCAGTTGACATGTTGTGAGAAAACTAATACAGGTGGATTTATAGCGTTTGAGTGCTGGGATAGATAGTGTTTTCAGAATAACATTTTGACCGGTACATTCAGGGCTTCTGTTAGGTCCTAAACGGTCTTAAATTTTGTAATCTATATTTAAAACCTCAAAATCCAGATTTTTCATAATCAGTTTCAAAATACATGTACCTAGATTTTAAATTTGCATATCAATTAAACTCAGTTATGATTGCATTTTGCATCACCTTTTTGCTGCATGCAGTAGTTCAATGTGTTATAGTTCTGGTTGCGGTAATATTTATTATTTTAACCAACTACAAGGCCCATAGTGCAATGCAGGAGAAAGTGCTGTTGGACGCAGAGCCATATAACAAGATTTCAAAATAGGGGACTAGTCTTAGAAAATGAACCGTTGCTCATATAGCCCATCCTATGAAAAATGTTGCACCTGAAATGGGTTTACTGTTTGGGGCAGAGAGCTCTTTATTTCTGTCAGTCTCTCATTAATTTTACCATTTGTTATATAGTACTGTGTAAAAGTTTTAGGCAGGTGTGAAAAAAATGTTGTGAACAAGGAATGCTTTCAAAGATGGAAGTGTTATTCATTTATTTTCATCAATCAACAAAATGCAGTGAATGAACAAAAGAGAAATCTAAATCAAATCAATATTTGGTGTGACCACCCTTTGCCTTCCAAACAGCATCAATTCGTTTAGGTACACTTGCACACAGAAGGAACTGGGCTAGTAGGTGGTCTCAAACATCTTGGAGAACTAACTACAGATCTTCTGTGGATGTATGCTTTCTCACATCCTCCATCTCTTCATGTAATCCCAGACACACTCTTTGATGTTAAGATCAGGGCTTTGTGAAGGCCATACCATCACTTCCAGTAAGTCTTGTTCTTCTTTACAGTGAAGATAGTTCTTTATGACTTTGGCTGTATGTTTGGGTTTGTTCACTTAGCATTTTGTAAATTGATAAAAATAAACAATCATCATATATATTTCTGAAAGCATTCTTTGTTTACAGCATTTTTTCACACCTGCCTATAACGTTTTCACAGTACTATGCTAAAATATAGCATAATTTTAGCATAAAATTATGCTATATTTTATTTTATATATATATATATATAATATATTATTATATATATATATTAATATAATATATATATATTTTAATATATATATTAAATAAGCATTAAAAATTATGCTTTATTTTATGCTTAATAAATAATATATTTATATATATAAGCATAAAAATATGCTAATTTTATGCTTATATATATTATATATATATATATAATTTTATAAAAGCATAAAAATTATGCTATATTTTATGCTTATATATATATATATATATTTATATAAAATAAGCATAAAAAATTATGCTATATTTTATGGTTTATTAAATATATTATTAATATTTTAAAGCATAAAATTTTTGCTTATTTTTATGCTTATATTATATATATTATAAGCATAAAATTTTGTATATTTTATGCTTATATATATAATATATATATATATAATTTTTATATTATTATAATATATAATATATTTATATAATAATTTATTATATTTTATTAAATATATATTATATATATAAAATAAATAAATAATGGTTCTTTCTTCATGGGAAAGCTTATTTTTAGTAACGTTTGCCATTAAAACAGGGATTTTACACCAGGTATACTAAAAGGTGTCATCAATTATATATATATATATATATATAGTATATTCACTTTAAAATTAGCTTTGTTTATAGTTTAACTTGTAAAGGATTGAAGTGTTCCATAATCATGAGTTTTAACAAGTGTTAATTAGTTCTGAGATGCTAGTTCATTGGCAGTGTTTACATCTCAGAAAGATCCATTCAGGCAGCCAGTGAAAGTCCATGACTGATATCAGACTGGCTGGTGCTGCAGGGCCCTTCACTTTCTGAAATGCATATTTGATAAATCATGTTGTCCTGTCAGAGTGATACTAACCCCAAAGATCACACACTGGAATATTTCTGAGTAACTTTAATTTTTATTTTATTTTACTTGTCTGTTACTGTTACTAAATCTGTTTCCTCTTGCACACAAATAGATTAGTAAGTCTGAATGTAATTTAGCTTCAGAAAAAAACCCTCTAATGTTGATTGCTAATTGAAAAATTAGAAAGTCAATTAGAGGCTAGAGATCTAATTAAACGAGAACTGAATGGAAAGCTCGTTCCAGACTCAATTTCTCTCTCCGGTTTGTAATCTCCTCAAGGTTCTGATTTGTCTGGTAAGTGAATGCCTCTCCCCTCTGTGTGTTGCTGAAATACAATCAGCTTTTCTAGCAAAGCTATCTGACAGATTGATTTGAATTCCATCTAAAGGCCTTTCCTGCCACTGAGAAGGATGAAAATAATTATGTAAAGTCATTACGTGGTTGGTGAGTCTCTAAGTAAAGACAGACCTGTGTATCTGTTCTTCCCCTGAGAAGCCCATGTGGAGTCATTTTCTAATTCAGGGCTATGTCTTACACTGGATGTGAGCTGGCATGCTTGAGCGGTGTTTCAAATGTCTTAGTTAAGTTATTCTTTAAGGAATTGATGGTAAAATGAAGATGTCACTCATGACAAACTATACTGTGTACATAGACTTGCTGCTCATCAGTTATGCTGTCAGGTTTAGGGGCAGTGGTGTCTGTTTTTAATCTATTGGATCCAGCTAACAGGGCTTATTCCACTCACATCACTGTTTACTCTACAGTTAGCCTGGATCATGGAATGGCATGGGCAAGACAAGCCAATTACAAATAATAACAGCCAAAGGCATCGCCACATAATCTATTGGGGTGTCAGGGTTCTGATCTGTGAAAACCCTAAAACAATGTTCGTCTTTGGGGATGGAAGCTCTTCAACCACTGCATGAAAAATTAAAATTGAGTCAGCTCACTGTAATCTATACTTTGTCTGTTTCATTGAATATTTTAGCATAATATGTTCTGAGATTTCACGGGTAGTGCTGACTGCTGCAATATTTTTCCCACCTTAACCATTTTTCCTGCCTTTAGAGATTCATGAAAATGACAAATGGCAGGCTGTTTTAGATATCTAAATGGATGGATGGGTGAGACACCAAAACTAGACATAGAACAGAAATACAGTACTGTCTTGCAGTGAACAAAGAGCATACAGGATATATTTAATAGAACTGTTGTTCGTAAATACTTTTGAATCTTTGAAATATATAAAAAAAAAAAAACAACCTCATATTAAAGTCTGTATAAAACAGTTTAAAAGAATTCTCAATTTCTTAGTGCAGATAGAGTCATTGTTAAAAATGTGTAAATACCTGATGACTAGTTGTACAATTTGTAGTGCATCTTTTTTGCATTTGTTGTAAGGCAAAAACCTGGGAGAATTGGATGTCATTTAGTTTTGTTGAGTTATCAAATAAAGAACAAAAATCTCAATTTGATTGTGGGTGTTTTATGCATTTGTATTCTTTAGTTGTAGTACTTTGAGCTTGTTGCACTCCAAACCTGTTGGTGGATCCAACATCTCCATAACTGTATCGCATGTATGTCTTTGCCTTTTTGTAGCATACAAAGATTTGCAGCTGTAAGTATTTACAGCACTGTACTTTATATCTAATACTGTGGCGTGAGCCTGGCACAGCATTTAAACATATCAAAATGTTGTTGGATCAACATAGCAACTTACAAACGTTGTATACATGTCATGTATCCCCCTGGCTACAAGTTACATAACGATGACAGTTTCAATATGCACTATGCAAATGCTTTGTCTACACCAGTAGTCACTAACCGGTTGATGGCAATCGACAGGTAGATCTATAAACCTTTCCCAGTAGATCTCTTAAGTCTTGACAAATTTTGGAAAATGTAGAGCTATATATACAGTTTTCATTCATTTGATGGGAGCACGATCAAGCTATAGTTCCAAGATTACCCACTGTACGGGTTGCAATGACCGAGCGGCGCTGTCTGGGTTTGTCAAATCCAAAGGAGGATGAAGAAGAATAAGTCAAACCCTGCTTAAATCCACCCTTGCACCTGGCGATTTTCAAACAGCTACGATGGAAGATACCTCGCAAAAAAGGCAAAGACCTATCATTTTCATCCAGAATGGAAAGAAAAATTTATCCTTACAATGGTGAAGGACAAGTGTGTGCAAGCCAAACATCTAAACCAGGGAATCTGCAGCGGCACCACGAAACTAAGGACAGCTATCCGCCGAAGAGCACAATTCCTCTGAAAAAAGTTGCCGAACTGAACTCCGCATTAAAGGCCCAGCAGGTGTCATTTACAAGACCTTCAACTCAACAGGTGACTGTGGCTCAGTGAGAGGAGTGGTTATCTTGCAATCCGAGGGTTGTGGGTATGATTCCAGCTTCCTCCTGCCACATGTCGATGTGCCCCTGGGCAAGGCACTTAACCTCAAATTGCCTACCGGTCTGCGTATCGGTGTATGAATGTAATGTATGTGCGTTAGTGAGTGCCTCTGGGTGAATGTGGCTCTAGTGCAAAGTGCTTTGAGTGGTCAGTATGACTGGAAAGGCGCAATATAAGTTAAATCAATTTACCATTTAACACTAAGCTGTGACAGAAGCATTGTTTCACATGTGCCACAGCTTGGCTAAACACAAGAAGCACTTTACAGATGGCAAGTTGTTTAAAGAAGCTATGGTTGCTACAGCAGAGACTATTTTTAATGACTTAAAAAAAAAAGACGAGAAGTGCCCTGCGTGCAGTGCCACTGGGACCTGCAACAGTGACACAGAGAGCAGAATTGCTGTCAAAGGACTTGGATCAACAAGTGTTGACGGACCTTTCACAGGGTGAATATTTTTCACTGCAGTTTGATGATTCTGTTGACATTATGGACACTGCTCAGCTTGTGTTTGTCAGGATGGCTTTCCAGGATTTTACCACAAAGGAGGACTTCCTCACAGTGCGGCATTGCTACCTCACGCAAATGTCTGCTGGTTGAGTTGAGGCAAAGGCTTGCAGCAGTTTGTAGATTTGCTTCCTCAGATTTAGACTTTCTTGCCCGCAAGAAACGGGGAGTCCGAGGAAGTGTGTGACGATGTGTGGCTTCTCCCATTTTGCTGCCACACAAGATTGGCCACTGCAAACTTGCACACAGTTAAAAGTATATAAATCTAATGTTCTCTAGATGTAATGAGTTTTTAGTTGCAATGAAAAATGTTTAAGTGTATATAAAATATTTGATTGTTTAACAGTGGAGTGCTACAGAACAAGTGTACAACATTGGTATTCACACAGTTCCTGTTCCCCTTTTCTCCATAATTTCTTATGCTGACATGCATGGGTGTGTAGTATCTATTGGCTTGTAGAGCTATTGTGATGTAGCTACCATTTCATCCTTGTCTTTGTGGAAATTGAGTCTTGAATTTACTCTTAAGAATATTTCATATTTGGCACTCTGGCCTCTTAAACAGATTGACTTGAGGCCATTAAAGAAAAAAATAGCACTTATAATAGTCCTTTAAGAAGCCATTAGGAAGTCAACGGTAATAAATTATGAATACTATAATGAGTTTGCAAGAAAGAGGCCCCATAGAACTTCTTAATGATGACTGGTCACAGACACTTGATTTAAAGCATCAACTCCGATTCATTTGTCCATACTTATCAAAATGAGTGGGAGGGGGTGAGCGATGAGAAAAATGACTTTCAGAAGCCAAAATGGTATTACGAGGAAATTACATTTGCCTTTCACAGGCAACTCTGGATTCCACAAATGAACTGTCTTGCTTTAGAGCCAGAAGAAATTTAGTTTTACTCTGCATGTTCTACTGTGATGTTTGCAACAAAGATTTAGAGCAAAACAGAATTCATATGTTCATATAAGCGGGTGGGTGAAATTTTCACAACATTGTTAATTGTGAGATGTTCATACATGTGGCCTTTGGACACTTTGAAAGGGGGCAGATGCACCAGGGTACCCAGGAGGGTTCCAGTAGCTACACATTCAAATCATTTATGAAGCATGAAGAAAGGAAAAGCAAAGAGACGGGTGATGGAGACAAACAGCAGGGGTCACAGTCTTACTTTACCCTTTGGGGACTCATCTCTCCAGTCACTCAGTACCCTGTGGGCTGATCAGCTTGGCCCCCCATTCCCTCCTGCTGCTTGGTCCCTGCAGCTGTGTGTGACAGGGCCTGGAGTGGGGGGGAGGGGAAAAGTCACTCCCATCTGGTACAGTTAGATCAGCTTGGATTAAAACGGGTGTGTGTGTGGGGTGTGTGTGTTTGTGGGGGGGGGTTATGTGTCTCTCTGTATCAGTGCCAAAACTTCTCTGTTGGAGATGACATTTTATGCACTAAGGATAGCTTGCTTTCTTTGTTGGATAGGAATGGGACTTTACGTTTGACATTTTTGACCAAATTTCTACTTTCTTTGGAGGTTCGAGAGAATGATCAGTATTTAGTAACAGCCTTAAACAAAATGTTAAAATAACTGTATTGTTGATAAGCTATACTTGTTGTAAACACATAAATCCATCAAACATTTAAGAAACAAGGAGATTCCAGCATAATTCAAAGATTAGGATATTTATTATCAATAAAAAATTTCAACGAAGGATCATTGGAAAAAAAAAAAAAAAAAAACAAATCTGGTAATTAACATAATCAAGACCCCATGGTATTATTGATTCCTGATTTTGGTAAATAAAAAGAAAAGCAAAAGTAAAGATCAGACAATATACTCATGCTGTCATTGTTTTCGAGACAGCTTTGACCCACATACAGGAAAAACGCACAGAAGTAGGAACGGAATGTAAGGTGTTTTTATTGTCAGCAAAGTAATCAGGAACGAGAACGGCAAACGCCAACTGTACAGGAAGAGAAGAGAAATGACTGCTGAACAAGGAATACTGTAGAATAATGACTAATGAGATCTGAGAAATGGCTTACTAAATTGTTGCTGCTTGAACCACCAGGGGTAGAGGAATTCAGGGTCTAGGCTTGAGAGCTGTTTTCTCTGGTGCTGTTTGAGATGACTTGGTGAAAACAAATGATATTTCAGGTGCAGGTACTTGCGTTGGAGGGTGGAACAGCATACGCTTATGCCTTGGTCCAAAAGTCGAAGGAAGCGGGAAACTGCAAGCTTGGTCCTTGTCCGAATGAGTAACAGAAAGTTGGAAACGAAGTCCTCAAAACGTAGATCCAATTTCCAGAAGAAGGTAATCTTGATCGCCCAGAAACTTCTGGAGCGTAGTTAGTGCTCAGCAAAACAAAGCCTCAGGTTAGCAACCTGTGAAGGAGCAAATACAAAGTTAACTTGGAGCAAAAAAACGAAGCAAAGATCAGTAGTGGCTGAGCTTGTTACCACAGTAGGCAAACACTCTGGCATCGAAGTGCTAGCACCCTCCCGCTTAAGTATTCCTCCAGGCAATCAGCAGATAGGTTGCACCTGTCACCCAGTGCACCCGAGAACTTCCAGCACCATCAGAGAAACACTGAAGCAATGATTACACACACACTCTTGTTTTGCTATATGTAGTGAGGACCATGTGTTGACTCCCATTGACTTCCATTGATTTTCAGTCATTTTCAACCCTTTCTATGCCCTAACCCTGACAATAACTCTAAACCTAACCATTACCAGTGCATGCCTAACCCTAACCTTAACCTAAACTCAATTCACACCTTAGTCCTAAACCTAACCGTTAGCAAAATAGGTCGTGAGGACCAGCAAAATGTCCTCACTTTGGTACAAATGGTCCTCAATTTGATGGTGAAATTGGGAAAATGGTTCTCACTGTGATGCCAAGACAGGAACACACACACACACACACGCTTACTACTGTACCATCTATTAAAGCTGAAAGGGAAGGTTTGAGCAATGAGCAATTGAACAATATATGAATCTACATACTGTAAATGAGAAAATGCTCTGTGGTCCAAGCAAAACGCTCTTGAAAAACAACAGAGTTGTATCTCTTAATCACTGCATTTGGTCAAAATAATGAAAGTTTGACATTATGAAAAAATAAATGGTATTAAAATACAATATTTTACAGCATCAGCATGCCTTTTATCATCAGGGATGCAACAATGCATCCTTCTCACTAGAACAAGATGAGAAACTTTGCACCATTTTTTTTGATAGGCAACTTATACAAATGGAGTAAAGGTTTCATGAATTAAATACGGTGTTTTGAAGAGCTGAATAATTCTGTGCTGGTCTGGCCAGTCCGGATGTTGTGGTTTTAATGCTTGTCAACAGGGGGTTGTAATGCCAGAAAAAAGCTAAAAAAAAATTACTTTTTAAATCTTAAACCATGTGATGAAGGATCTCGGTTCAGTGTAGAAAGTTGTAGTTCTGGTTTTGGCACTCTAAATAGTTTACATTTTGGTCTAGTTCCAGTTAATCCCAGATTCTTTAAAAGAGTCATTAAGTAGCCCTTTAGTAGTATAGGAGTCTCAAACATAGATACACTGTCATAATCCATAGATCCGGTTTTGAGTTCTGTGACATTTTGGATTTATTTTGTATTTCGAGCAATAACTCACCTGGTACTTGTTCCCCTCTGGTTCTCCACATTCATTTGTAAGATCCACCTGTTACCCAACTGAAATCATGGTCCTGGATGTTTTTTTCCTTCCTACCATCTGAAGTTTCTGTATGTCTGTTCCTATTGTTGTTAATTAAAACAGTGTTTTTCAACCCTTGTCCCCAAGGCACACTGCCATGCATGTTTTAGATTTTTATCCGCTTTAAAACACTGATTCAGATGATTGCACTTCGGCCTGTTAATCAGCCATCAATTGAAATCAGGTGTGCTGATCCAGGGAAACATCTAAAATATGCAGGACAATGTGCCTTGAGGATCAGGATTGAAAATACTGCATGAAAACATTTACGTCATGTTTCATCTTGTCTGACTCCTACCTGCTTTTGGGTCCTCCTAAACAGCAGCTTTTAACACATAAGGTGTTAAGCACACTCACATAAGCTTACATTAACAGTTTATATTTAAATTTACATGCTGACAACTAGTAGATAGTGCTTCATGAGACAAACCTTACTTAGATGAGACATTTCATGGCATTTTAGTATCAAAGATTTTGTGCCATCACTTTTTAATATAGGAATTTTCTGGAATATTTTTCACTCCAGGATCGAGTCCAAACAGTGAAGGTAAGAAATTATACGATGGTTGATGTTTCAGGGCTAAAGCAAGAATATAGTTAGAACTAAAATATATTTAAACTACAGACATTCATTCTCACAATTCACTTGCAACCACAGAAGGTTTTATACTCTTCCATCATAATTATTTACATAAACATTTTTTGTATATACATTGCATATTTCTTTTACTACTTCACAGACAGCATTTGTGGTATTTCAGTGATATTTCAGTCTAATAATTGCAGAGATAACGGACAAACAGGCCAGCCCCCTTATACTTCAGCAGACTTCAAACAGACTTGGCTTTGCTTTGATGAATGTTTAGGGTCATCGTCCAGCTGAAAAATACATTGTCTCTTCATTATGTCTAATCTAACAGAAGTGACTGGCAGCTCTCTTTGGGCACTAGGTTATGTGGGATTGTTGAAATATTTCATCAGCTTTCCTCTCAAACATTCATACTAACTGGATTAGTGTGGCTATCATAATTATTGCAGAGATTTGTAATTATTATATGAAAGCTCTCCGAGGATTAATTTGAGGGATGAAACCTCAGAATACAATAAGACAGCAAAACGTCTTCTCAAAGGCAGAAATTAGCTACAGTGATATTCAAGCCGTGTGTTTCCGTTTGCCCTTCACTGACGCTCCATTTTAATTCCATGTCTAATCCCCTTTTCCATTGGTGACGAGATGGTCAGTAATTGCTTGATGAGCAGTAGGGGAACATGAGCCACTGTTCTACCTTGTTTTCAGTCTGATCCTAGTGTGAAGGGCACAGACAAAACCTATGAGGTGACATAAATTACTAATTATTCTGAGTAAGGTCAGCGCAGCGTGCAAGCTGCCTGCCCTCTGCCCCCAAACTATCGAAGTTGTTAATCACAATGTCATGCACAGACTGATAACTGGGCTATGCTCAACTGTTGAACACCAGGGGAAAGTTAATGACTGAATCTGCTGTCACATTGAAGGATTAATGTTTTGCATAAAGCTACATGAAGTCCAAAATGCTATTTCATAAAAGCCACAGAACAGTGCCTGGTAAATATATGTATGTAATGTAATAAAAAAAATGCATATAATTTGAGTTTTTCAGCATTATTTTAATAAAATTCTCTGTTGTTCCAAAGAAGAACAAAATACATAAGCACTTCTAAAGATGATGATGGTGGTTTTTTTCAGTGTCATTTCAAATTTATGTCCAAGTTTTCTGCACGGCAATTCCAGTAAATCAACGTGAATAATAGTGATGAAAGTGAACAAATGAAATCAAATAAAACAGGGTCACACATCACTGGAAGGGCAACAAATGGGCACTGAAATGGAAGTAATTTCTTTCCCCTTGTGTCTCAACGAAAACGGGGAAAAAGCCATCAGTTCTGGTTGAAAAGCAAGTTGTCATTTTGCCTAAAGCCCTGCTATCTGCATCAACAAAAAATACTAGTCTGTGTGGCACTTTGTGTGACAGAGGAGGGCTACTCATTTTAATGTAGATGGACAGCTCTTTTGTGAAAAAGCGCTGAGCGATTCAAAACTCAGTGAAGGTAAAAGGGTTTAATAATTTGGAATTTTGTTCAGTTTAATTTCGTTTCCAGTTTGCAGAGGAAAGCTTTTTTAATACATAAGGGAAATGTTAAAAGTGACTTTTTGTTAGCACTGAAATATCTTCTAAAATATTACCATGTTTTAAATTTTCAGTTCTTATGATTGTACCAAAGTAAAATAAAACGATAAGAGTTATTCTGATTGAGCTTCTTTTTTAACTGTGTAGCATTTTTTGCAGGTGAAAGTTCCAGAATAAATTCTGTGAAAACATCACCTACAGCAGATTGACTGAAGGGCTGATATTGACAGAGAAACATTTTTTTTTTTTATTAATTCGCCATAATGGTAAACATAATTGTGACAAAATTACTTATTAGTTTTCAAACAAAATACAACATAGTTCTTTTTTCAGATTCAAGCATGAAGTCCAGCATAGAACAAATAGGCTGTTCAACTCTGAAAATAACTGCTTCTGACAGTTATGAAACACCAACATTTAGAAATGGGACAAAATTGAAAAAATTGGGTTCAGGGAAACTACTGAGGTGTAAGAAACATTTCTATATTGTGGCCTACTTTCAATCCTCACATCTAATAAAATTAATTTGATTTGTTGCATTTAAAAGGATTTATAAGCTCAGCTAAAAGTGAGATAGTCTTTTTTAATCATTTCATTGTTTGTATGAATTTATTTCCATGATCAATATGTAAAAACAATAGTGCCCCAGAACCGCAGGAAAAAAATGTTTAACTTGAAAAAAGCTTTAAAAAATTTTTTTATATAGATTCTAAAAACATTTTTTTGCCTTACATTTTTTTCCATCCATCTCTCCAATGCTGTACTAGAGAAAGCACAAAAGTGAAGTTCACCTGCCCTGGCAAGCAGCTTTCATTTGGGGGGTGGGACCATGTTGAAGCCCATTAGGAGTCAGTGGTCACCATGTTAAACAATGAGAAGATGCCCTCGCCTCTTCTCCAATGATGTAAACGCTTCCTGACAGCATCCTCGCATGCAGCCTGCATGATGAATCACATGGACCTGGATAAACAGTAAGTATTACCTGTCTCACCGTGGATGTACAACTCCATGTATTTTTGTGCCGGCGGACATGATAGACTAATGTGGTAACTGCTGTATTTTTTCAGACTTGAGCTACAGTTGGAGACAGTAACATAATGATGGTCTTTGTGGTATTATGAAGGGTACTCAAAGGACAGGATATTTTATAGTTATTTTATTTTGCAGAAACTAATATAAGAAAATTCTGTATGATCCAATTTTTCCCCTCATCATCATTTTGAATCCTTGTTGTTTTCCACACAATTGCAATTCAGTTTCAAAGATTTGTTTTATGCTAGCTGACATGCAGCCCTGACAGGTTGTATTTGAGTCATCTAAGAGAGAAAAAGGAGCAGCAGCAATGACTGAAGGCCACGGCTGTTCAGGGAGCCCAAACCCTCTTGCATATTCAGATTCAGATTCTCTCTCCTCCCCCTTCACCCCTGCAGGCCTGGCACATCTGTGGCATATAATTGATTCGTTAATAATGTGAACAGATGTTTCTGGTCCACCCTGGCATTATGCCAACTAGCCAGCATTTTTTGCCACAGCTTGCCCAACTGCATCCCATTAAACGCTCATTGACACAAAGTGGTAGAAGGTGATGTATTTTAAATCCTGGGAGACAAAGATTTATTGTGGATTTTATACAGAACCATGTCAGAGAGATCCACCTGTGAAATAATGCGTTCTCTTCTCATTCTCTGAGGTAGTTAGTTGAACTGTGAATTAGGTTTTTATGATAATTGGTTTCTCTGTGTAAGAATTCATTGGCTAATTAAGTGGCCGCTTCTTACTTGTGACACATGCAGTAATCACATGCTGTTGTATTTGTACAGCAGACAAAATCGTGTATCAGCAGTTTATGAGTAATCAAGGTTGCACAATATTAAGAGTAACAATTCTTACATTATTGGGTTATTCTAAGACTTTACTGTGATTGACTATGTTTAACCTATTGTTTTTTTTTAATTTACAAATATTATTTACAATATCCTCTGCAGTTACAATTGCATATCAATTTATAGGAATATTAGAAAAAAGTTTATTTGCTTCTATAATATATACTGCTCAAAAAAATAAAGGGAACACTTAAACAACACAATATAACTCCAAGTAAATCAAACGTCTGTGAAATCAAACTGTCCACTTGGGAAGCAACACTGATTGACAATCTATTTCACATGTTGTTGTGCAAATGGAATAGAAAACAGGGGGAAATTATTGGCAATTAGCAAGACACACTCAATAAAGGAGTGGTTCTGCAGGTGGGGACCACAGACCACTTCTCAGTATCTATGCTTTCTGGCTGATGTTTTGGTCACTTTTGAATGTTGGTGGTGCTTTCACACTCATGGTAGCATGAGACGGACTCTACAACCCACACAAGTGGCTCAGGTAGTGCAGCTCATCCAGGATGGCACATCAATGCGAGCTGTGGCAAGAAGGTTTGCTGTGTCTATCAGCGTAGTGTCCAGAGCCTGGAGGCGCTACCAGCAGACAGGCCAGTCCACCAGGAGATGTGGAGGAGGCCGTAGGAGGGCAACAACCCAGCAGCAGGACCGCTACCTCCGCCTTTGTGCAAGGAGGAACAGGAGGAGCACTACCAGAGCCCTGCAAAATGACCTCCAGCAGACCACAAATGTGCATGTGTCTGCACAAACGGTTAGAAACCGACTCCATGAGGATGGTATGAGGGCCCAACGTCCACAAATGGGGGTTGTGCTCACAGCCCAACACCGTGCAGGACGCTTGGCATTTGCCAGAGAACACCAGGATTGGCAAATTCGCCACTGGCGCCCTGTGCTCTTCACAGATGAAAGCAGGTTCACACTGAGCACATGTGACAGATGTGACGGAGTCTGGAGACACCGTGGAGACCGATCTGCTGCCTGCAACATCCTTCAGCATGACCGGTTTGGCAGTGGGTCAGTAATGGTGTGGGGTGGCATTTCTTTGGAGGGCCGCATGGCCCTCCATGTGCTCGCCAGAGGTAGCCTGACTGCCATTAGGTACCAAGATGAGATCCTCAGACCCCTTGTGAGACCATATGCTGGTGCGGTTGGTCCTGGGTTCCTCCTAATGCAGGACAATGCTAGACCTCATGTGGCTGGAGTGTGTCAGCAGTTTCCTGCAAGATGAAGACATTGAAGCTATGGACTGGCCCGCCCGTTCCCAGACCTGAAACCGATTGAGCACATCTGGGACATCATGTCTCGCTCTATCCACCAATGTCACGTTGCACCACAGACTGCCCAGGAGTTGGCGGATCCTTTAGTCCATGTCTGGGAGGAAATCCCTCAGGAGAACATCCGTCGTCTCATCAGGAGCATGCCCAGGCGTTGTAGGGAGGTCATACAGGCACGTGGAGGCCACACACAATACTGAGCCTCATTTTGACTTGTTTTAAGGATGTTACATCAAAGTTGGATCAGCCTGTAGTGTGTTTTTCCACTTTCATTTTGTGTTTGACTCCAAATCCAGGCCTCCTTTGGTTAATAAATTTGATTTCCATTGATGATTTTTTGTGTGATTTTGTTGTCGGCACATTCAACTTTGTACAGAACAAAGTATTCAATGAGAATATTTCATTCATTCAGATCTAGGATGTGTTATTTGAGTGTTCCCTTTATTTTTTTTGAGCAGTGTATTTCAAAAAGTGTAACTCATGCTCATTGTATGTTGTCTGCCAACAAAAATGGAAGGAGGCTAAAATGGAAGCCTTTTTTTAATCAAGGGGTTATTTGAACAAGCCAATAAATACTCTGTGAGAAATTGAATGCAGGGATTAACTTTCAACTATTGCTTAATTGTAGGACCAATACATTTTTCTCCATATTTGATGGGTTGTTGAAACTAAAAGCATTTACTAATACAAAGTATTTGGTTTAGGGGAAAAAAAAAACAAAAAACACCACAGTTGGAATGTGACGTTTATTTTATCAGAGATGGTGCATTTTCCAAAATTCTTTGCCATTTCTACATTGAAAAATAATTTCTTAGTTACTCTGCCACAGGTTAATATACTCCAGTTTTCTGTGTAAGCAACTGTGGTTCTTACCATAGGACAAGGTCTATCCTCTAGTGCACAGAACTTATGACATTTCCACATTGTTTAAATTTTTGGTTGAAAAGTAATAGTTTTAGTTAGCCAATGCTATCTTCCACAAAGTGTTGGGCGTTTGTCTGTTTTAAATCCCACAGACTCTATCTCACAAGCATACTGTTTTTGTAAAAGTTCAAGTTGCAGTCAAACTGTTAAGACTTAAGGCCGTAAACCAGATAGTTTCTTTCAGACATTTAAAACTATTTCAGTCTTTGACCAGACCAAAGGTTTTTCAGAAGGTGTCGTTGGATAATTGACAAGCAGTGCTGTTCAAGTTTAACCTTTGAGAACTAGTTACAGCTTCAGTTCACACACATTAAAACACAATTTATTCATGATGATAGTTCTTCATTTAGCTAAACATAAAGCTGAATTTATAATATAACCAATCTGACGTTCATTTATTATTTTTCAGTTTGCTAAAATGCTATTAAATAACTTGTCAGAGTTGGTAGATGACGAAAGGTATTAGCGCATGAATTGCATCATAATGTAGCATTAGTGATCTGGTCTCCATCAAAATATTAATATTTATTATGTTTTCTTTATAATTCTTGTGCTTTTATATTGAATATTTTAATATGGATGAACCCCAACAAAGAGTTCAGAATCACATACATTTCTAATAGTCAGATTTTATACAATTTAATTTAAACGCACTACAGTCCTGATCTTCTATTTTAATGAGGAAAAAATATTCAGCCACAACACAAGATGACAAAACCTACTATCATATAAAAAAAGACAAAGCCTTTATTTATTTTTTGGATTTTCATGTAAAATCATCAGACAGAAAAAAACTAGAAGAGAGCAAATTCAGATTACAGTTCAGAAATGTGTGACACCTTACTATAGGGCACGCACACGGCAGGCAATTGCATTTTATCCTTAAGCAGAAATACTGGTGTCCCTTCTCTGCATCAAGCAAGTAAAAGAAATGTCTTTCAGTTTACCACAGCAGTTTTTTTTTCATTAAGAGGATGCCACTTATTAGAGAAATTATGTTTAGGTAAAACCCAACCAGGTCAGTAAAAAATATTAACACAAGTCATTGCCATAAACACACACAATCCACAACACCGTTGTCATGTTTTGTTGTAGTTTCTCCTGACCCACATGCAGATTCATCCAAGGAGCACCATAGATAAAAGGAATGGAGGTTTATTACTAGGCTTTTAATAATGATAAATGAGCGTAGCTGAGAAAGGACTTTGGGTCCAGGGTTTCAGCTGCACGTGGAACAGAAAGGGTAAGTATGATTCTGGACAGGAGTTTTATTTTTGGATGAATATTGTAGGATAAATAGTTGAGAGTGTCTTACTGTCTCAAGGAGGGTGAAAGGCACTGAGGAGGACGTGGAGAAATCGGGGGGAGAGTGGAATTTGTTTGCTGCAAGTTGCTGCAGGCATTCTTGGGGCTCTGAGCTTGGGTTCTGCAAGGCAGGAGAAATTAATGCTTGAGAGAGTGTGCAGGCAGGTAAAGGCTGAAAGGTTGAAGCTGCAGTGGATGATCGAGAGGCAACTTTTCCAAAGGCTGTCACAGGGAGGACTTGAGCAGCAAAGATTCTCTGTAGAGAAGAGGACTCACAACAACACAACAACACACTCATGGCAGAATCATGACATCATGGACATGGCATTTTTTGCAATAACTGGATGCAATTTTTAATTTTACTCCGTCTTGGTTTATAGCTCATAATAGTTATGTTTATTTCCATGTCCAAAACTAAGAAATATTTGAAGAAGCATGAAAAAAAGAAGCGAGCACAAGGCAGCCAAAAATGCAGCTGAAAGTTGCCACAAAGTGATGATGTTACTTTAAGATCGTTGAACTCGGACATCAGTGCATAACACAATGGCCACCAACACAAAAAATGTGTTGGCAAAGTCTTCAGCTAGAATTTGAAGACTGATTTAACCACTAAGGAGGAAAATGTCAGGAGAAACTTCTGAGTGCAGGAGCCTAGAGACTTCCTGTGAAGGGAATTAAAAATGCTCTGTTGGGAGCTGAGCCTGCTCTGTAATGCTTCACAGGGGCTAATGACCACTTGAGATGAGATCTCTAATTTGAATGACTAATATTCTGGTAGCATTCAAGTATACGTTACATCTGCTCATCTTCTGACTAGTGACCAGCCATTCTGTAATTCTGACTTTTCTCCCCACACTCCCTTGGCATTTTACTCTTTAGGGTTTAATACCACTACAGTAATGTTGTTATCAAAGTGTGCTTGCTGTTGCATTCTGTCATTCCAGTCAAACTCTAAGATCCAACTGGAGTTAGTTTCCTCACAATATGTTGTTTGGCTCTAAAAAAACATGTTGGTTGGATGGAGGGTAAAATTGTGAAACGGCATCTGCAGTCAAACGTTATCTTCAGATAATAATATTCATGCTAAAGCTAATTCTCGATTAAAGAAAGTATTTTCCCTCCTGATAAACCTTGTGCTTTTAAAACACACCTGCTATTGCTCAATGATCTGGCTGTTGACTCCCTGCTCGAGTTATCTCTTGTATGCATGTGTAAACTGTGTTGTGTTCTTATTCTTCCGCTTTGTGCTGTTTCTTCTTCTAAACTCAAGATGTCAGGTTTTTCAATATCCTAAGGCCAATAAGTACAGGAAAAATGCTCACTCTGTCCTTTCTTTAATGTTGCCAATAGGAGGCCACAAATTGAGTCAAGATATTCCCAGTAAATTATTTTTTGTCAAGAAACAAATTATTTTTGTGATTACCATTAGAGATGTCTGGAAGGTCTCAATACAGACACTACAGCCACATTTGGTAGTATTTTCTTGTTTTTGTAGACATGGCTCATAAGGCTCAGAATGTCAGATCAATCTTTAAAATTACTTGTTGTGAAAACCAATGGTATATGATGGTATTGTCCTTAAATTCAAGGATTTTCATCGTTTTTTGGAAACGCACTTGAGTATGTGAGGTCTCTTCCCAGGATAAATAAATTAATAAACCATTAGCTCTATCTGCCTACTGCTGTTGAGACCCACTGCCCGTAAGTCTCCAGTCCTGTGTCCCTGACAAAACTAAAACAGCAATAATCATCAGGAAGTTTATTTATACAATCTCCAAGGAAGTAAAACAAATGTCATCTATCCATTTATGGCACTACCACAATGCACTTTAACATGAGGCTATTGAAAAAATGTAGAATATCAGCTTTCATCACTCTGAAAGAATAATAAGTATTTTAACCAAAATTTGAGGGTTTCTGTTTTAATGAGACGAGAACGAGAGGCTTTATAGCTCACAGTGACGGACTAATTAATCAGTCTCTGTAGCAGTTTCCCACAGCTATCCATTAGGGTTTCATTCAGCAAGTCACTGGAGCTTCAATCTCCTTTTCATTGTTGCAAATGGGGCCGTAATAATAGCATGATTCCAGATTGATCACTGGAAGGCTCTAAAGGGAAATACATGCAGTGAGGAATAATGATGCCCTGTGTAGATAGCCTTCAACAAAGACATTTTGTACAAATTCAAAAATCACAGCCATTTGGAAATTGTTCAAAATCAATTATGTTTTTTTCCATCACCTGAAAACTAATTGACTGCTGCCATAAAGCATTTTCACCAGGCTTTCTCATACTGTGTGAAGCATACTGTGTGAGGTTGCCACTACTGCTGAGAGCAATCCGGGCCTTCAGCATTATCTTTGAGCTTCCTGTGGTCAATGTGGCCAAAATAACTATGAGATAGGAACTGTCTAGGAACTGAATTTCAACCAAATGGCAACATAACCCAGTCCCTGTATGGGTCCAAAGACCTGAAAATAGGTAGAATGAATGTTTGAACTGTTTACCCTTACTAGAGGTCCATGGCTGTGAAGTAAATGTCAAGGTCTAGGTATGTTGACCTATGGAAATTAAAACCTCAAAACTTCTAAAGTTACACATTTAAAAAAGCTTTTTCGGATTCTGGCTTGTAATTTTAACTCTCTTTGTACAACTGCATTTATATTGTGTTACTTTTCAAAAAATGTCTGAATTAGAGGCATGAATAAATGTACCATGTGTCAGATACAGATTTGATATTCTAAGAATATATAGAGATTTTGTTTTGGACATTTCTGAATTTTAAGAGAATCGTCAAATGTTTTTAAATCCTGCCGATACAGACATATTGGCTAGAAATAGTACATTATCTCTTCGCTAACATGCTGGTGCACAATGAGAAACCTCTTGACAATGAGACATCTTACTTAAGTAATTTGGTTTTTTGGACCTTTATCGATATAGAACATTTCCTAATATTCAGGGAGGAAGGTGTGTTTAAAAGGACGTGGACATGGTCAAACTAGTCAAGGGGAATTTGGACCCCTAACATAACTGCAATTCAGGTTATTTATTTTAATTAATATACTGGTTGCAGTGTTTTTTTTCAAGGTTGTTTCTGACATTTTGTGTCTTGGGACAGTTTATAAATAAAGCATTGCATCTTTGCTCTAACTCAAAGTCGAGAGGAAGTGTTTGTGGTAATAGGAGTACAAATGACACTGCAGAGACTGCGGTTATCTGTGATCGCTTAAAGTCATCAACAAAAAAAGTTGTTTGGGTTTGGTGAGGACTGTGTTTTTCTTATTTGTACTTGAGATGCACCACTCAATAGGCTGTTGTAGTGTTGTTTGTTTGATAGGTGAAATAATGAATATTTCTTCTGGGTTCAGGAGAGAAGTCCAGGTTGGCACTCAGGAGAGGTTGAGTGTCTATCAAGTAAAGCAATGAATGATGATACTTCCAGGGAAAAGGTGGGTAAACCTGCAGAGTCTGGGGTTAGCAGGTTGTGGAGAGCAGTGGAGGTTGGTAAAGATACTTGTGTTATGTTTCCGGGGGAAAGATGGAGAGGATGGTGGAGCTTTGGAGGGTAGACAGGTAGGTGAGTGATGATGATGAAGTGAAAGTGAGTCCAGACAGCGGAGCAACATGAGGAGATTAGCTAAAGGGATCCTGAGATTGGTTCTCCTGTGAATTCCGGGAACAAGGAGGCAGAGAACAGGAGTCCTGGAACAGACAGTGGACTGGGGACTGTTTTTCTGGAAGTAGGACAACAGGGGGTAAGCCAGGAGCATAGGGTAGAGCAAGACAGAGGGTTTATTTTTTTTATTAATCATAAGACAGAACTTCGAAACTAAAGCCTTTAAAAGCCTAAATGGTTCTTGGTTGTAGCAAACCTATTTCAAATATAGTTCTTAAACAGTGAGCCGATGCATCATATCCCGCAAAAGAACCATCAGCACTGTGTTCTCTCCGTACTCCTCTTCTCACTCTATAACAAATGACTACCAGCAGAGACTGTAATTCGTGAGGCAACTCAAGAAGAACAACCTTCCACCGGAGCTGCTGGTCATCTAAACTGCCATAATCCAGTCTATCCTATCTTCATCCATCTCAGTGTGGTTTGGCTCATCCACAAAACAGGACAAGTCCAGACTGTAACGAACAATCAGGTCTGCAGATAGGATCATCAGAGCTGACCTTCCCTCTATCCAGGACGTATACAGGTCTAGGGTCAGGAAAAAGGCAGCTAAATCTCTGCAGACCCCACATATCCTACACACAAACTGTTTAGACTGTTACCTTCAGGTCGGCGCTACAGAGCGCTGTCTGCTAAAACCAGCCGCCACAGAGACTGTTTCTTCCCCTAGGCTGTTTCTCTAATGAACACTTGAAAGTCACAGTTTCAGAACAACACCGTGCAAACTTGGACTGTTGCCACATTATCTTCTTTCGTAAAGTCAATTGTGTATACATGTACAATAGATATTTTCACCACATTTATTTTAAACTAAACCTTTGTGCAACTATTACATCAACATGCAAGGTGTAAAGCACAGCAGCAGCCTGTGGTTTACATTCTGTTAGTGTTGGAGACAGCTAGGCACCAATTCTGTGGTCCTGCTGTCACTGTTGCACAATTCAAAACAAAGCTGCAGGAATGATGGCAACTGCCTATGTGTGAAAGCAGCATTACTTCCATTACTGAGTTCAATTCAATTCAGTTGTATTTATATAGCGCCAATTCACAATACATGTTGTCTCAAGGAACTTCACAAAAGTCAGGTACATACATTACAATCAATCCTAATCACTGAACAGTGCAGTCAGTTTCAGTTACTTATTCAAATCGGATAAAAAGTTTTTCTATCTAAGGAAACCCAGCAGATTGCATCCAGTCAGTGACTTGCAGCATTCACTCCTCCCGGATGAGCATGTTGAGACCGTGGACAGTCACTGGCGTTGACTTTGCAGCAATCCCTCATACTGAGCATGCATTTAGCAACAGTGGAGAGGAAAAACTCCCTTTTAACAGGAAGAAACCTCCAGCAGAACCAGGCTCAGTGTGAGCGGCCATCTGCCACGACCGACTGGGGGTTAGAGAGAACAGAGCAGAGACACAAAGAGAACAAAGAAGCACTGATCCAGGAGCACTTTCTATGGGAAGGAAAAGTAAATGTTAATGGATGTAACTCCTTTAGTCGTTCCATCTAGAAAGAAAGAACAGATCAACTCTGAGCCAGTTTTCAAGGTTAGAGTCTGACAGAGAGCACATAGAGTTAGTCACAATAAAAGCTCAGCCAGTAGCCATGTCTAGGAGAGAGAAAGGGTTAAACACTGAAAGACAGGCCCATGTGGATCATCGGTAGAGGGTGAGCATTAAGTTGTTGCCAGCAGAAGCTCGGACGATGCCCCTCTCCAGAAAGGTGTCACAGGTAGACACAGAGCCAGGCCAGGTGTAGCTTTTAGGAAGAGAAAAGAGAGAACAAAGTTAAAAGCTGAAATAACAGCAAATAATGCAAAATTGGAGAGTAGTGTGAGAATGTAACGAAGACGGTGAAAGTTGTCATTATGTCCTCAATCAGCCTAAGCCTATAGCAGCATAACTACAGAGATAGCTCAGGATAACCTAAACCACTCTAACTATAAGCTTTATCAAAAAGGAAAGTTTTAATCTAAGCCTTAAAAGTAGACAGTTTGTCCATCTAGAGCCCACTGATGGCCATTGTTATACTAAAAATCACAACCATTGGATACCTCTCTCTGCCAGTTTGATTATAACCTTTGGAAAAGAGAGTGGGTCAGCATTAAGTTGTTGCCAGCAGAAGCTCGGACGATGCCCCTCTCCAGAAAGGTGTCACAGGTAGAGCCAGGCCAGGTGTAGCAAAGTTAAAAGCTGAAGTAACAGCAAATAATGCAAAATTGGAGAGTAGTGTGAGAATGTAGCGAAGAGGGTGAAAGTAGTCATTATGTCCTCCAGCAGCCTAAGCCTATAGCAGCATAACTACGCAGATAGTTTCAGTTCACATTATTTAGTTAGACGGCGCTTATTTACAACAATGTCGTCTCAAGGCACCCCACAAAGGGTCCCACTGATGGTCATTGTTATACTAAAAACCACAAGGATTGGGATACCTCTCTCTGTCAGACTCATTATAACCATTGGAAAAGAGAAGGGGTCATATAGGTAGCAGAAATGGAGGGTGTGTTTGCACCTCAACCATAACTGAGCCGGTTTAGACTAAACCTGACTCCCCCTTACTCCATCCAACAGCCACTCTAAGCCACTCTTAACTATAAGCTTTATCAAATAGGAAAGTTTTAAGCCTAGCCTTAAAAGTAGACAGAGTTGAGCCTAAATCATTATTCCCCATCTGAGAGTTAAGCAGAGTGAACCAAAGCCTTAACGTGTCAGTGCTTTCAGGAAGTTTGTGCTGATTTCTTGGATGGAAGCCAAATGTGGAAAATCATCATTTTAACAAAGGCATGGACATTCAGAGTTGCTAGGCTGCTAAAATTAGCAGTCGTTAGTCATTGTTTTTGCTGTTGTCACTTTAAGATTCTTGGATGTTGCTCTGTCATGCTATTAAGAGAAATCAGACTTACCAATTAAATTTCCATGGTTCAATAGTTTCGCCATTGGTTTGACTGTTTTGCATGAAAATAATGGAGCTTTACTGCAGGACTTTGATAGGTGCTGAGACAAAAAACAAAACAAAAAACAAGTAATACTATTAAAAACAGTCTCACACATAACAAACGTGTCATTTTCAAAGAAAAGACTGTAAAATGACTGTATGCTGTTGTATACATATATTGTATTATTGTATTATATTGTAGACTATTACTAGAGATTTACTGATTTGGCTTTTACTGGTTGATATTGATTTCAGGTTTCCTTTTTAGGGTTTATCCACCAAAGCAAATGTTTAATAATGTGTTTGTTTGGGTCTAAATTTTTGTAGAGGGAGATGGTTGCAACCATACAAATGGCATTATTTATTTCATTATCACTGCAAAAAGATGTTCTAATATCATCAGCCCACAGTGTTTTAAACAACATATGCTTCTTGATCCCAACCATGTGTTAGAATCAGCAAGTACCGCAAACAGGACATGCACACAGTGTTTGAAGCAGGATTTTTAAAAAACCTGATAATATTAAAAGGCCAAAAATCTTTAAAGGCTGAGTCAGAAAGCATTCCTATATTTAACAGAAAATCTTATGTGTAAGTGCAGTTCTGCAATGCACATTGACCCACTTCAACTCTGTAATGGATGAAAGCAAAATAAACAGCAGAAGAATTAGAGACAGTGGGCGCACGTGAGTTAATTCAACTCTTCGTCAAAGATCTGTTTTTACTATTTTTGGTGAAAGTAGTCATTACGTCCTCCAGCAGCCTAAGCCTATAGCAGCATAACTACGCAGATAGTTTCAGTTCACATTATTTAGTTAGACGGCGCTTATTTACAACAATGTCGTCTCAAGGCACCCCACAAAGGGTCCCACTGATGGTCATTGTTATACTAAAAACCACAAGGATTGGGATACCTCTCTCTGTCAGACTCATTATAACCATTGGAAAAGAGAAGGGGTCATATAGGTAGCAGAAATGGAGGGTGTGTTTGCACCTCAACCATAACTGAGCCGGTTTAGGCTAAACCTGACTCCCCCTTACTCCATCCAACAGCCACTCTAAGCCACTCTTAACTATAAGCTTTATCAAATAGGAAAGTTTTAAGCCTAGCCTTAAAAGTAGACAGCGTTGAGCCTAAATCATTATTCCCCATCTGAGAGTTAAGCAGAGTGAACCAAAGCCTTAACGTGTCAGTGCTTTCAGGAAGTTTGTGCTGATTTCTTGGATGGAAGCCAAATGTGGAAAATCATCATTTTAACAAAGGCATGGACATTCAGAGTTGCTAGGCTGCTAAAATTAGCAGTCGTTAGTCATTGTTTTTGCTGTTGTCACTTTAAGATTCTTGGATGTTGCTCTGTCATGCTATTAAGAGAAATCAGACTTACCAATTAAATTTCCATGGTTCAATAGTTTCGCCATTGGTTTGACTGTTTTGCATGAAAAGAATGGAGCTTTATTGCAGGACTTTGATAGGTGCTGAGACAAAAAAACAAAACAAAAAAACAAGTAATACTATAAAAACAGTCTCACACATAACAAACGTGTCATTTTCAAAGAAAAGACTGTAAAATGACTGTATGCTGTTGTATACATATATTGTATTATTGTATTATATTGTAGACTATTACTAGAGATTTACTGATTTGGCTTTTACTGGTTGATATTGATTTCAGGTTTCCTTTTTAGGGTTTATCCACCAAAGCAAATGTTTAATAATGTGTTTGTTTGGGTCTACATTTTTGTAGAGGGAGATGGTTGCAACCATACAAATGGCATTATTTATTTCATTATCACTGCAAAAAGATGTTCTAATATCATCAGCCCACAGTGTTTTAAACAACATATGCTTCTTGATCCCAACCATGTGTTAGAATCAGCAAGTACCGCAAACAGGACATGCACACAGCAAAATAAACAGCAGAAGAATTAGAGACAGTGGGCGCACTTGAGTTAATTCAACTCTTCGTCAAAGATCTGTTTTTACTATTTTTGTCTTAAATAAGGGAAATTAAAAAACAAAACTTACTTGAAATTTGAAACAGCATTTACAACTCCATGAACCTGCTTCCAGCTCCTGATGAAAGTGGTTCTTTGCTCTTGTCCAGCTTAAAGTTGGTGCCAGGATAGCACTTGTTTATAAGTACCAGAACCTGAGCATGCAGCAGTGGAAACATGAAGAACTGGTGTTAGGCAAGCACTAGCACCAATTTAGGACTTTAGGACTGGAATTGGCTTGGTGGAAGTCTGAGATACCCATTCAGATTTTATTTTTCTGAAGCTGCTGTCTCCCCATTTTTTATCTTGCTATGTGTGTTGACATGCTATAAGTGCATATGTGGGTCTAAATTAGATTAAATGAACCATATTTAGTGAACTGCCATGTCCTTTCATGTCTGAAGTAAATGTGTCACTTTTGATCCACCTCACATTTGCATAGTGTGTGTGCTGTAGAGTTTACGGGTTTCTACTGCGTCAGGACAAGTGTGCATAACTTCTTCCATAATGTCACCATCTCATTTTTTGTTTTAAGTTAATTGCAAACAGTCACTCTTGAAGTAGCCAAATAAATATTAGATGAATTCATCAAAAAGTAGCTCAGGTTACTGTCATTTGGAGCAAGGTGAGTGAGTCTCTCAGCATGAACTGAACATCAGCAAATGTGTATAAAGATATTAAGGATTGTTTTTATTGGGTCAATGTTGTGTTATTCAAGCAGCACTAGTGTAAATTCCCTAGCAGTGGTGCATATTTGGAGTGAATGTGGTATTTCACTCAGGGCTCAGGTCCAAAAAAATGATGGCACCCTGTCTTTACTGAAGATGAGATTGTATGGAATGCATAAGAAGCGTAGGCTCAAGCATTACTTATTCAGGGCATCACATTCTTCTGTGTCTCTGAAACAGCAGATATGCAATAGTGGTATGTGCTATTAGGACTAAGGACACATACAAACTAATTTGGGCAGGTTCCTCGACAGAGGTAATAATTTTAAATCCAAAAGAAAATGAGTTTATCCCAATTTAAGTGTCAGAGTGAATGTCCCTAACCTTTTACCTTTTACTTAACTAAGAAAAACTTCATTGAATAGGTCTTATTTGATAAAATATTTTCAGTTATTCAACAGGGAAAAAGAAATCGTTTGATTGATTGGTCAAATTTTCCAAATTGGATAGCGGCATTGATTGATGAATGACTATAGGTAACATGTTATAGTTGCAAAAGAAAAACAAAATATCTAAACATTAATTACATTATCTGCATAAGCTTCTCCTTTTAAAGCAGCACATTAAATGAGATATTACACCAACCTTGCAAATCACAGAAGAATGTATATTGTTTTGCAATTATGATTGTGTGGTTATTAGCATCTATTAATAATTATAATTATTAATTATTTCAAAATTACCAATACAGTTAAAATATAGAATCTTACAGAATTAATTAACAACTTTTGATCTGTCAAGTATTGTCCAATGAATCCTAGCCTAATATGGCGGGGTATTATGGAACAATAGGTGAAAGGTGTCATACCTGCTTGCGTTTTTGTAATATTACCTGGTCTGGTCCTTTGTTTTCTGTCTACCTGCACCCCAAGCCCACACCTGTTCTGTGTTTTCCCCTTATTGTCTTATCACGTTTGAGATTGGTTCCCCCTGCTGTTCAGTTTTGTATTTAAGCCCGTTTGTTTCTGTTGTTCCCCGCTGGTTCCTTATGTATGTGAGATTATGTCTGATCTTGTGTGTTTGCTACCCTGTCCGATCCTGCCAGGAGTAATGAAGTGTCATCTTACCTGCAAACTTCGAGCTTTTGGAGTTCTTCCCTGCATATTGTTCCAACAAGAAACCTCATTATGACAGAAGGAACCAGCCAACAGGACCAAGCGGGAGTAATGGAGAGGGAATTCAAGAGGGTTGAGATTCTGGTCAAATTATTTTCTCACCTGGTGACCTCTCCCAGCCTTCTCACCATGGAGAAGGCTGGAAACAGCTGGCAACCTTGAAGACTGGCTCAAGGTGAGGAAGGATTTTTTTTCTGATCCTCGGATCCACCACACCGAGGCCGAGCAACAAAGGGCCCTAGATGAAATCGCCGCGCCTATGAGGAGATCTCCTGCTCCCTCCTCTACCCGCCTCTCCACCGAAGCTCGACTCGGTTTTCCGCCTCATGGCTTCGCTCCTGATCAGCCATCGCCGCTGCTCCCGACTCATAACCCTGTTCCTGGTCCAGTTATGGAGGGGTTCATGAATGAACCGCCTCCACATCCCGATCCTGTTCCTGGTTCTGTTCCGGGGGGTGTTCATGGATGAACCGCCTCCACACCCCGATCCTGTTCCTGGTCCTGTTCCGGAGGGGTTCCTGGATCAACTGCCTCCACCCCCCGATCCTCTTCCTGGTCCTGTTCCGGAGGGGTCCCAGGCCGAGCCGCCCTCACACTCTGTTCCTGTCCGTGAGGGGCTCGAGGATAGACTGCCTCCACTCCCTGCTCCTGTTCCCGGTCCTGTCCTGGAGGGCTCCAAGGACGAACTGCCTCCATCCCTGGTTCCCGTTCCGGAGGATTTTGTGGAGGACCTGTCTCCACTTCCTGAGGACGCACCCTCTCCGCCTGCTGTGTCTCAGTGGCTCCGCCGCAGATCTCCACAGCCTCGCCAAGGGTCCCAGCGGTCTCTGCACCGCGCCTCTGAGCTCCACCGTGGGTTCTCCTGGTCCCACCGCCGGCCGCCTGAAATCTGGGCCTGCCTGGGACGGCCTCCGGGCCGCCCACCTGAACTCTGGATCTGTCAGGGACGGCCTC
Source organism: Crenichthys baileyi (assembly GCA_036173005.1). Taxonomy (NCBI): domain Eukaryota; kingdom Metazoa; phylum Chordata; class Actinopteri; order Cyprinodontiformes; family Goodeidae; genus Crenichthys; species Crenichthys baileyi. The sequence goes on from JAHHUM010001205.1 coordinate 537,427, forward strand.
CGGGCCAGCCGCCTGAACTCTTGCCCTCCTTCCGAGGCCCCCCCGCCCACCCTGGTCGGATGTTTGTTTTGTTCTTGTTTTGTGGGCGTCTGGGATCCGCCCTTAAAGGGAGGGGCTGTGTCATACCTGCTTGTGTTTTTGTAATTTTACCTGGTCTGGTCCTTTGTTTTCTGTCTCCCTGCACCTCAAGCCCATACCTGTTCTGTGTTTTCCCCTGAATGTCTTGTCACGTTTGTCATTGGTTCCCCCTCCTGTTCAGTTTTGTATTTAAGCCTGTTTGTTTCCATTGTTCCCCGCTGGTTCCTTATGTATGTGAGATTATGTCTGATCTTGTGTGTTTGCTACCCTGTCTGAACCTGCCAGGAGTAATAAAGTGTTGTCTTACCTGCAAACTTCAAGCTTCTGGAGTTCTTCGGCGCATATTGGTCCAACAAGAAACCTCATGATGACAAAAGGGGTAATTCGAGCTTCAGTTTAGAGCAAGCTCTGTACTTGTGGAATACACACAGACAACGTCTCTCCAAAATATAAGAATTTATTAACAAAAATAAGTCAACTTCATGTTAAAATAGTTTTTAGCCAAATATTTGTATATTTTGAGCAATTGATTCCTAATGTTTTAAACAGCCACCATCATTATAGTAAAACATATTTAAGAAACATTATTTGCCAAATTACAAATCAATAGCCTGGGGCTAGGCTAACAAAATAGGTTAACGCTATGCAGTATGGGATTCAAAGTTATTTTTACCAGTCTGTAGTCTATGTTTTATCCATGGCTGGGGCACAACTCTTTGTAAGCTATGATTATAATAGCTACACCCACCTTCAGTAATTATTGCCTGAGTGCATGATAGGCTAAAGACTCATTAGGTCACGCAGCATCATTGGCAGGAAATTGAGCCAAGGACACATTAATTAGTGAGCTAGAGGTTTCAGTGAGATGTTAGAATTAGTAAAAGACCAGGAAAGAAAGCAACTAGCCCATACTTTGATGCGTAGCTTATTTTTGTTACTACTATGGTGGACAAATTTGGGGCTCTACACACACTGCAGGGTGTTAAGATAAAGTATACATATACAGTATGTGTGTTTGTAGCACTTTCTTTCACTCTGTTGTTAACAGTTGGAGCTGAGTAAACAAAGTGAGCGAACTTAGCTCCTGTGTCACCTTTCTTACTCCTTTACACAACCTCGTTTCATTTACAGCATAAAAACTGTAAAAACAGAACAGGACTGGAACAGTTTCTGATTCTCATGTAGTGACATTAAAGCTAATTGATAACAGCACTGCAGCTCCATAAAACCATTCATCACCCAACAATTGTGGCTTCAGGCTCTGCAGTGAAGCATGCTTGTATGTATGCATTGTGTTTTTAACACATGGATAAACTAGCTCCCCTGAAGTGCCCCAAAATGTGATTAAAAAATGAATACGAGTGGTCACGTGATTGAATTGGATGGAAGGAGGCTTACAAATAAGCAGCCTGTGTCCATTGGTCCCTGACACTCTATAATGAAGGGTTACAGGGCACTAAAGATTAACGTGCTGCCCACCTCTTGGAGACTTCATGCAAATATGGATTAGTGGGTAAAGGGTAAAGGTAGGCTTGAAGGGGAAAAAAGAAAAGTCCCTTTCTTAGCTTTGGATGCAATAATGAAAGTGCTTGTTGCAATGAATGTAATAAGAAGGTTCTCTAGGAGGCAATCAGTCAAACCCTTCATGACACTAAGAAAACAGTATTTATTTCATAAATATTTTTACTAAATGGCAATGCTTATAACCAAAGGCACAAAGCCTCAAATTAATAAGGAAAAGTAATTAATAAAAAATATTTTATCATGTCCTGTCGTAGCTGCTGCGCAATTATGATTACTTGATTATGAATGTTTATTAAGAATTATAACAAGTCAAATCAGAATCAGTTAAATCAGAATTCATAATTTATAATTCCCAACCAAAATCGTTCACAATAAATAGATATTACAGGTTCACTATGGGATTGTGATTACTAGGCAACTAGCACTTAATATTTACAATTCATTATAATGACTAATAATTATTAACCAAAATCATACTAAATGTAACTATCCCTCTTACAACAAAACTATTCAGGCCTTAAAACGTTTAACCTAACTAGAACACTCACTACTGAAACTGCTAAAGGGTTAAACTAATAATCAAATGTAAAATGCAGTCAATTTATAAAGACTGTGCAGAGTATTAATAGAGCTGATTTAGTAGCTGGGTAGCCACACTGAACAGCTCTAAGCAGGGTGTTGGACAACCAAGTAGAATCTTCCTCTACTTGTCTGAACTACTTGGCTCCTGCGGATGCAGACCAGCCAGGACCGCAGGAGCCACACAGGCCCCGGCAGGTGCCACACAGGCCCTGGCAGGTGCTCCCAGGCTCCAGGCCTCTACTCTACTCTCCACCCTTTCCACTCTCCTCCCGAACTCCTTCCAGCCCCAGACCCTATTCTGGACCACCATTGACCACACAGCTGCAGTCCACCAAGCCCCAACTCCCGTGGCTCCCGCCCGCCGACCCAGGGACACAGATGAGGCAACCTCCCACCCTGCTGACAGGCAGCCACACCACAAGCGGCCCAAATCCAAGCCCTGCCTCAATGCCAGCAGCCGCAGCACCCACAGCACCCGCACTTCGCCACGACACCCCTATAACAGACCCACCGCCATCCCAGGGCAACACCCAAATAGTCATCAGGTAAATCTCTAATGCAGTATGGACATGTGTTGGTAAATGCGAAATCCATTTGAAACCGCCTTTTTCCTGTGTAGTGTGTTCTATGAAGGGTTTTGTATTGTATCAGCTGAAGGTTGACATTTTCAGACATTCTAAAAGCGTTTATGCACATTTTAGTCCAATAGTTAATATCCAGTAATACCAGTTAATACCAGTATATAAATTGGAAGTGAGGTCACTAAATTTCCTCCTGAAAGATTTTGGAGAGTAACTTTGTGAGCTGAAGTTTAATAAAGCTTGTTATTACTACAGAAAGTTCTATGTTAATTAGTTTAATCTTAAATTTGGACAATAGATTTTAGTTGGTGATATTTAAAAAAAATAAAAAAATTCATATAACTCATTCATATTCATAAAACTCTTCAAAAACATTAAAGGGTATGAATCTTTTCCATCAAATATGTCCTCTAAAGGTACTGTTCCTTGTTGAAAAGTTAAGAGCCCTTTTATTTTGTAGACTGTCTGGGCTGTTCCAAATGGTTGTTCGTCTGCATGGGATAATTGAACACCTTTTCATTTTGAGATTTTCCCACCAAGCTGTCATAGAAATACTGATATTGATGCTTTTAAAACAGCTGTGCTGCTTCATTAAAGAGCTGATAAATGGAATATCTGAGATACAGATTTGCTTACATAGCATTTGTTCAGTGTTGATAGACTGCCTGATGATTTTTCCAAATCCATTTTAAGAGGTAAAGTAATTTATAAATGCAAAATAGTTTGAAAGCCCTCACAGACCCTAAATTGAGTTACTAAACAGAGTCACTGGCCTTAACATAACTACTGAATTTATAGTCAGATTAAATTACACTCTGGTGGACTAAACACAATTACTCGAACCTATTCATAGGTATTATGTTAAAGGGATCTGAATACAAACACAGGCCACTCTTTTCAGATATTTACTTATTAAAGTTTTGAAAAACAACGATAATTTTCTTCTACCTTAAAATTATTTCCCAGCAGCACTGCATCGAACACTAAGCAAGCATTATTTTCTTAATAACATTTGTACTGAACTACAAAACTCATAATCACAGGGTAATGGACCACAAAGCCCCAAATTAATGAGAAAGGGTAATTTGAAATTGCAACATGTACAAAAAGCCCTCACAGGTCCAACGTTGAGTTACTGAACAGAGAATTTGGCCTAATTCTCTGCAGTCACCTACATGTGAATACTGTGAGTGAAGAGAGTATCTCAGCCCTTAAATAGGACAGAATGTCCTGATGTTTACAACATAATATTCTCATCAGCAGGTCGTCCTGCTCTTTTAGCGAGCCTTGGTTATGGGTTATTACCACTGTCTTTTTCCAAGATTGCACCCTTGTGATGTGTTTGTGGAATATTAAACTGCACATACACTCATCTAAAGAAAGTCAGTTTACCCTTGAGTGCTCTCAATAATGAAAGGACCTCAAACCTGTTTTACGATACAACACCCACTGTATAAAGAATCAGGGTTTCATCTGGTTGCTTGTTTTTGTGTTAAATCCAAATAATGGTAATTTGAGGTTCATATTTTTAGCACATTTGAGCATTATTTTCATTTATAAAGACCAAATACTTTCAAGGATATTACTGATGTTTTCTATGTTTTCACTGTGAGCTCCCATACGGAGCAGTGGGCAGCTGTGCAACGCATGGGGAACATTACAGGGCTAACAGTCTTGCTTGAGGAGCCAGAGTGCAATTCAAACCGGGTACTTGAAGCATTTTCAGAACACATGCAACTCTAACCACCAGACCACCACTCCCCATGATGTGTCAGGAGCACCAATTGAACTCATTTTTATTGGTCCTTTCACTTTTTGTGTATTTAAAGCAAGAGAATGCTTAACATGATGTTAGTACTGAATCTCACGCAAATAGTCCGATGCAGACACAGACTAACCAATGACAACTGGCTGTAAATATCCAGGCTGAACAGAATCCCCAAATAATTTTGTATTTAAACTACATTGAGTTTTGAAAGCACAGTTACCCATTAAGTAAGCTCATCAAATGACATGTCCCAAACTTGGTTTGACTTTGTGCCCTTTAAAACTTTGCTCCCAGTAACTTGGCTTTTATTTCATCAATACGTGTGCTCTAAGAACAACAGCAATACATTCTTACCAAGGTCACGCTCAAAGATCAGGAAGTGAAATATTTTCTTTTTCAGACAGCAGTAGGACAGCAGAGAGATCTCTGTGCAGCTTTGGAAAATAAATGCAAGTAGACTAGAAGGTTGATAATTGTAGATCTTAGGTTTCTTTTACATAATTACCACTTAAACTTGACATTTTAGCATATTACCAAGAAAATCCTCAATATATTTTATTGTGATCTTTGTGATAGACCAACACAAAGTAATGTATACTTGTGAAGTAAAGGGAAAATGATGCATTATTTTTACATTATTTTACAAATATAAATCTGGAGTGTGGAATGCATTGCTTTTCAGTCCTCTGATATGCAGAACCATCTTTGCTAAACTTCTAGACACAATTCTTATGGGTTATCCCTGTACCAGATTTGTGTACCTAGAGACTAAAATTCTTGCCCATTCTTCTTTGTCAGGCTCAGTCGGATTGGACTGAGAGTGTGTGTGCATCAATTCTAAAGTGTTGGCACTTCAACACACGGATATGCTTTGATCAAAACCATTTCGTTGAATTTCAGGTTGTATGTTGTCATCCTGCTGGGAGGTAAACTATAGCCAAGTCTTTTACAACATTTGTTTTCTTCCATGATTACTCTGTTCAGCTCCATCCATCTGCTCTGACCAGCTTACCTGTACTATGAAAGATGCTTTACATAAGGGTCTTTACAGCTGGTTTTATAATGAGATCAAATTACTTGTAGGTGGACACTATGATTACAACAAGCATACCTATTATAACTAATTAGCTCTCATGTGAGCGAGACCTACCTCCACATAATGCTTTCCTGCCACTTTTGTTCAAAGTTTTAAATGTTGAAGTTTATTTAGTCAGCTGAACAGGGTGCATTAGTCTCATCATAATGTGTGAAAGAAAGAAAAAAGCAACTGTCCTCCGAGTAATAAACAACTTCCATCAAAAGCTGACAAACGATTTCCTGGCCTCTTTATAATGCATGCCACAACAGTCGGCAAATAAAGTGACTGTGCTTCAATCACTCAAGCACCATGAAATGATACAACTAACCCTTAACAAGCCCAATCACCCCAATCTCAAATCTTTAAATATGTATTATCTGACAGAACGATAATAAAACCTTGCTGAGGTTTTTTTAAACAAACATTTAAAAAAGTGACTTTTATTTTAAAGCCAGTTTTCTGGTTTTCGTTGTACATTTTATTATCTTCTGAGGTCAGAATCAGCTTGAATTTTGCAGGCTGAGTTATTGCAGAGGATGTGTCTAAAATGCAGCCATTTTGTAAGCACATTTACTGGACATGTGGTTTATTTCTTGCGGCTGTGTGGCAACTGTTCAGCAGTGAAACCTGTGGGCAGGATTCCTGAGAACCAAACACCATGTGGGAAAGATATGGTCATTGCTTTCAGCCTTCCCTCTGGTCCTGAAACAGGACACATCAGTGAGGTGTTCTGGGTCCTTGTTAACACTATTGGCAGGTGGTGCATGAACCCAGTTGTTCTTGTCACAGACCTAAAGGCATCAACCTTAAACAAAACTGAAAGCCTAAAAACACTGATGACTTTTTTTTTTTTCAAACGTAAGCAGGGGTGGTGTGACAGATTGGGGGCTAAAATTTCCTCACTTGGCCACTGAAAAGCAGTACAGAAATTTAAGATAAGCCACTATAATTTTAATATGTTAAAATATTATAATAAAATGTTAAAAATCATAAGATGGTTCTGAAAGATTTGCCCACACCCTGAGAAAGTCTGGAAGGAGATTTTTGGCCTGTTTTTTATCTAGCTTCTGGCACTCAACTCACACTCGTTCGTTCTGTTTCTTCTCTCTCTCAACAGACATTAATTACACAAGATTAATCTATGCAAACATTTGCACCTTTTGATCAATGATACTTCCTAAATAAACGTTGATAGGCAGAGGCTTTGGAAAAAGTGAGAATTGGCTTTGCTGCAGCAGTCCCATCATACTAATTCAATACAGTTTATTTATATAGCGCCAATTCACAACACGTCGTCTCAAGGCACTTCACAAAAATCAGGTACATACATTCCAATTAATCCTAATCATTGAACAGTGCAGTCAGATTAAGTTATTTATTCAAATTGGATAAAAAGTTTTTCTGTCTAAGGAAACCCGGCAGATTGCATCCATTCAGTGACTTGCAGCATTCACTCCTCCTGGATGAGCATGTAGATACAGTGGACAGTCACTGGCGTTGACTTTGCAGCAATCCCTCATACTGAGCATGCATGTAGCGACAGTGGAGAGCAAAAACTCCCTTTTAACAGGAAGAAACCTCCAGCAGAACCAGGCTCAGTGTGAGCGGCCATCTGCCACGACCGACTGGGGGTTAGAGAGAACAGAGCAGAGACACAAAGAGAACAAAGAAGCACTGATCCAGGAGTCCTCTCTATGGGAAGGAAAAGTAAATGTTAATGGATGTAGCTCCTTTAGTAGTTTCATCTAGAAAGAAGGAACAGATAAACTCTGAGCCAGTTTTCAAGGTTAGAGTCTGAAAGAGAGCACATAGAGTTAGTCACAATAAAAGCTCAGCCAGTAGCCATGTCTAGGAGAGAGAAAGGGTTAAACACTGAAAGACAGGCCCATGTGGATCGTCGGTAGAGGGTGAGCATTAAGTTGTTGCCAGCAGAAGCTCGGACGATGCCCCTCTCCAGAAAGGTGTCACAGGTAGACACAGAGCCAGGCCAGGTGTAGCTTTTAGGAAGAGAAAACAGAGAACAAAGTTAAAAGCTGAAATAACAGCAAATAATGCAAAATTGGAGAGTAGTGTGAGAATGTAACGAAGACGGTGAAAGTTGTCATTATGTCCTCAATCAGCCTAAGCCTATAGCAGCATAACTACAGAGATAGCTCAGGATAACCTAAACCACTCTAACTATAAGCTTTATCAAAAAGGAAAGTTTTAATCCTAGCCTTAAAAGTAGACAGTTTGTCCATCTAGAGCCCACTGATGGCCATTGTTATACTAAAAATCACAACGATTGGATACCTCTCTCTGTCAGATTGATTATAACCTTTGGAAAAGAGAGTGGGTCATACAGGTAGCAGAAATGGAGGGTGTGTTTGCACCTCAACCATAACTGAGCCGGTGTAGGCTAAACCTGACTCCCCCTAACTCCATCCAACAGGGAGGGAAGAAGACGGAGGTACAAATAAGGAAGATAGCTCAGGATAACCTAAGCCACTCAAACTATAAGCTTTATTAAAAAGGAAAGTTTTAAGCCTAGATTTAAAAGTAGACAGGGTGTCTGCCTCACGGACTAAAACTGTGAGCTGGTTCCACAGGAGAAGAGCCTGATAACTAAAGGATCTGCCTCCCATTCTACTTCTAGAGACTCTATGAACCACCAGTAAACCTGCAGTCTGAGAACGAAGTGCTCTGTTAGAAACGTATGGAACAATCATATCTCTGATGTATGATGGAGCTAAATCATTAAGGGCTTTATATGTGAGGAGGAGAATTTTAAATTCTATTCTGGATTTAACAGGGAGCCGATGAAGGGAAGCTAAAGTAGGAGAAATATGATCTCTCTTTTTAATTTTCATCAGAACTCTTGCTGCAGCATTTTGAATCAGCTGAAGGCTTTTAACTGCATTTTGAGGACCTCCTGATAGTAACGAATTACAATAGTCCAGCCTTGAAGTAACAAATGCATGGACTAGTTTTTCAGCGTCACTCTTGGACAGGATATTTCTAATTTTGGCAATGTTCTGGAGATTAAAGAAAGAAATCCTAGAAACCTGTTTAATATGGGGTTTAAATGACATGTCCTGGTCAAAAATAACACCAAGGTTTTTTACTTTATTATCGGAAGTCAATTTAATGCCATCCAGGTTAAGTGATTGACTAAGCAGTTTCTTTTTTCAAAGACTCCGGTCCAAAGACAACAACTTCTGTCTTGTCTGAATTTAGAAGCAGAAAATTTAAAGTCATCCAAGTTTTTATATCTTCAAGACATGCTTGTAGTCTATCTAACTGGTTGGGTTCATCAGGATTTATGGATAAGTAAAGCTGAGTATCATCAGCGTAACAGTGAAAATTTATTCTATGCTGCCTGATAATTTTACCTATTGGAAGCATATATATAGTAAAGAGACTTGGCCCGAGTACTGAACCCTGTGGCACTCCTCAATTAACCCTGGAATTTAAAGATGATTTATCATTTACATGAACAAACTGTAATCTGTCAGACAATCAAGATTTAAACCAGCCTAGCGCTGTTCCCCTGATCCCTACAGCATATTCCAGCCTTTCTAAGAGAATATTGCGATCGACTGTATCAAATGCAGCACTGAGATCTAACAGGACAAGTACAGACACAAGTCCATTATCTGAGGCTAGAAGAATATCATTAGTGACTTTCAGCAGAGCTGTTTCAGTGCTATGATGAGCTCTGAAGCCTGACTGGAACTCTTCAAACAGGTCATTGCTGTGTAAATGCTCACACATTTGATTAGCAACTATTTTCTCAAGAACTTTAGATAAGAATGGAAGATTGGATATAGGTCTGTAATTTATTAAGTCATGTCGATCAAGCGAAGGTTTCTTAAGTAAAGGTTTAATTACAGCTACCTTAAAAGCTTGTGGTACATATCCATTTACTAAGGATAGATTAATCATATCTAAAATGGGGCTGGTAATCAGAGGAAACACTTCCTTAAATAATTTGATTGGGATTGGGTCTAACATACAAGTTGAAGGTTTAGATGAAGCTAATTTTTCTGATAACTCTGGAAGCTCCACAGGATCAAAGTAGTCCAAACACAGATCAGGTTCTACAGTTACTTCCAATGATGTCTCACTTGCTGAGGATGAAGTAATCATCTTCGGGAGTATGTCAAAGATTTTCTTTTAATAGAATCAATTTTCTTTTGGAAGAATCCCATAAAGTCATGACTTCTGAGGGCTAAGGGAATGGATGGCTCAACAGAGCTATGACTCTGTGTAAGTTTAGCAACTGTACTAAAGAGAAACCTAGGATTATTCTTGTTCTCTTCTATTAATGATGAGAAATAAGCTTGGTGAAGTGTCTTTTTATACAACAGTAGGCTATTTTTCCAGATTAAGTAGGAATCCTCTAGGTGTGTAGAGCGCCATTTTCTCTCCAATTTTCTAACATTGTGCTTTAAAGTACGCAGCTCTGAATTAAACCAGGGAGCTAGCCTCCTATGAATAATTACCTTCTTTTTCAAGGGGACTGCATTGTCTAGTGCACCACGCAATGATGAAGTAACACTAAGAACAAGAGAATCAATTTGTGAAGGGGAAGAAACAAAATTATTGCCCTTCACTGTGCTTTTCTGTGATAATGAGGAAATCGAAAGTGGAACAGATCCTTTAAAGGTTGTTACAGCATTGCCTGATAATGATCTACTATAATGAAATTATCTTTCAGGTGTGGAGTATTCGGTTAAATTAAACTCAAAGGTTATTAAGAAATGGTCAGACAGGACAGGGTTATGAGAAAATATTATGGGTTTTTCACTCAATCCATATGTCAGCACAAGGTCCAGAGAATGAAGACAAAGGTGGGTAGGTTTGTTAATGTTTTGAGCAAAGCCAATTGAGTCTAAGATTGCATTAAAGGCTATATTTACCTATCACTTTCAGTGTCAACATGAATGTTAAAATCCCCCACTATAAAAAACCTTATCTGTTTTTAACACTAAATCAATAAAAGGTCAAAAAAACGATCTAAAAAATTGAGAGTGGGGGGCCTGGGGACGTAAAAAACAAAAAAAAAGAAGGGTTTTAGTGCTTTACATTTGGAGAGGAAAACAAGGTTTAAATTTTCAAAAGAGTTTGTAGCATTGATTGGTCTGGGCAAAATCAATAAACGGATAAAAGAGGTTGCTCCTCTTCGCCCAGTTTGGGGAATGTAAAAATTTAAAAAAATTAGTAGGGTCGACTTTTTTAAAGAAACCCTAATCTCTTGCTGCGCCGGGTTTTTTGTGAGGAAAAATAAATCAATCTGATTGTACAAATAGGTCCAAACTAGAAAGCTTTAAACGAGAGAATTATTTCGAAGCCACTTTAAAATGTTTATTTTTTTTTATTTTGATTTGTGTTTATTTTTAATATTTTTTATGATTTCCTGTTTTAGATATTTTTTAATCATAATTGTGTATCTTAGTTTGGTAGCCTTGGGAAAATCCCTGGCTGGATAAATACAACAGCATTTTCTTCCTACATATCTGATACTGTAGCTTGTGCAATTTGATGACCAATTTGATGGTTAGGCCACGCTGCCATAGATTTTTTTGACATTTCAATAAATCATGCGGTATGGGTATTCCAAATTGAAAACTCCACAGATATAATTACACCATTGTTAGATAACTTACGTAAGTGCCACTCAGATGTTGCAGAATTAACCAGATAACGACATTACTAAAAGCAAACTATGCAAACATATTGTCTGCACTGACGTTTCTATCACCTCTGGAGACTGACTACAACCACCCACTGGATTACAGACCAATGGCATCATTTTAAAGTCTGTCCTTTCAAAAACATGAAGCCAGTGCATTGATTTAAAGCCAAGGTTTGATCAATTTTCCTTGTTGGCTAAGACTTTTTTTATGCAGAGTTACAATAATCTTTTCAGCTGAAAATAAAAACCGTTTAAACAGGAAATCCTGGCAATGTTTTTAAGAAGGACCAGGCTGATTGTTAGACCTTATGTGGTTGTTACAAATGAGTCCATGATGGGATTTTGTGCTCTATTGTTTTTAGCCTCAATGAGTCTAGTTAAGTGCTGATTGCTAACTTTTCATTTGTGCTACCAAAGATGACTTCTATCTTGTAGGTACTTGGTTGAAGAATATTCTGATCCATCCACTCATTGATTGTCATGAACTTTAGTCATGTGGTAACACAGAAATATAGCTGTGTCACCAGCATAAATATGGTTGGAGATATCGTAGTACACCATGATTTGAAACAGAGGGGAAACAGAGGGGCCCCTTGAATGGAGCCTTGAAGAACCATATATATGATTTTTGTTTGCTCAGATTTCTAATGAAAAAGTGACACAAAGTAGTTCAAGTCTGCTATACATGATCTGAGCCAATCTGGCACAGTACCAGACAATTACAACCCACTTTTCCAGTTTGTCAATTAGTATGATTTGACCAGCTACTCTAAATGCAGCTGTGACAGCGAATCATACCGCTACTAGAGTTTTGCAGGTGTTGCATTTAAAACTTGAACCAATGGAATTTAGTGCGTTGGTGTGGTTGAAAACCTTATTGAAAAGCACTAAAGAAATTGTTGTTTTTTTAATCAAAAAGAAATCTATTTCCTGCTGATAAACAACCTTTTCAGTTGTCTTTACCAAAATGTTAGGCTAGATATGGGCCTGTATTTACATATTATTTAGGCATCCAGATTAGGTTTCCTTACAAGACATTTGGTCATTCATCTGGTCACTGCAGTCCAAATCCCATCAGAAGTGACATACACAACTGTGGTGGTGTGGTGTTGTGTTGTGTTGTGGTGGAGTTGAACCCAAGCACATGCAGGAGAACGGGAGTCTCAAATTTAAGGTGAAGATGTACTGAAGAAGAACTTACAAATGGAAATAGCACAAAAAACCCTGGAAAACTCTGGCGATGAAATTAAATAGGCTGAACAAACAGTGATCAGACAAGACATCAGGAGGACATGAAAACAGGAATTGCTGACATGAAAAGATGTGACAAGCAGTGAAGATTACTAAAAGGTGGGTAAGTACTGGGAAGCTGATTAGTATTACAAGGAGAAGGTGAGTCCAATTAGCAGAGATGAATGGCAGAAGTATAGGGAACATCACTTTAGGACTGAGAGACAGTTGACCAGAATGACCAAAAAGGAAAATAATCAGGAAGGATGACTGTAAAAGTGCAAAATAATCACAAAAACAGAAAATAAATTCAGAAAACACAAGGCATTTAAGAACTGTAGAAGACACTGAATATGGAACACCAGCAGTGACAAAAAGTCACACAAAATGTTTGACAAATTATGACAGATAAGAATAGATGTTATGTAAAACGGATTTAATTCTCCTTTTACTTAAATCCATCCAAAACTCCATCATACATGGGGAGATGTATGACAGGAGCTGTGGTATAATGCAGCCAGAGCAAAAGCCCTTCATATTCATATTTCATAAAGTTTTTGACAATTTTTTATTTTCTTATTCAAAATTGTTTCATTGGACTCTTCTTTTTCAGCTCTGCTTATGTGAAATTTAGCAAAAACATAGATTCTGTATAACCCACCTGTTAAAAATATTTGTTTAAAATATAGGCTTCTTTTTAATAAGAGATGTATTATTACTTTTTCTCATCATTTATCTCTTTAGCTAAGCAATCTTTCAAAATGACCTTCTGAAAAGTCCTTATCTACACCAGCTTTTAGGAAAAATGTCTGATTAGAGTTTGACTCTCCTGTTTTACTGACAGTCCACAAGTTTCCCCCTTAGATCATGAGTCTCTGGAGCTTTTGCATCTGTTCAAGTCCAGGTGAAGCCATATTTACGACAGCCGAAAGGATCTCAGCAGATGAAAAGCTTTAATGCTGGCTCTGAATCAAATCCGCCTAACACGCATCAGGGTAGCAGGCCCAGATATAATGTATAAATATACATGCAGATGTTTATTTGCTCTCTTCCTCTGGCAGGTTATCTTGAACAGATTGCATCTCCTCAGCACTGACACTTAGGTGCTGACACAGAGACAGATGGGCTGCCTGTTGCCCCATTGGTCTCCTTCTGATGCCGTCTACGAGGATGGATGGACTCATTTTTAGGATACAATTGGTCATCTCTCTAACATGCTGTGTATTTACACAGATCAACTTGAATAGATCTTGTTTACTCTGGATAAACAACGCTAATTATGACCACATGCTTTGCTAATGGCAAATAAATAAATCTAGAGTAATTCAGCATGTAGGAGAAGGGAAAAAAGATAGCAGTGCAAATACACACCGACCTTTTTACTATTTTTACATCTCTACCAAATACTTACACCATTACCACATGAAACCGCTGTTCACAGTTGATGCCAGAATCTACAAAATATAGAGGCAAGCAGGTTTTTTTAAGATGCTACTTTGCAGATGACGCAAACCTTTGTGTGTGTGTGTGTGTGTGTGTGTGTGTATGTCTGGCAGGCTGCTGTGCCAGGCTGGGGAAGCAGTCAGGAACAGTTCCACACATCTAAGCATTAAACTAATGTGCTGGGATCACGGGCCAGCGCCTTGCAAGCTGTTTCTTTGGCTCTAGGCTGTAATAGAAATGGGCAGTGGATGAACACTGGCATCAGAGGTGGCAGAGGAACCAAACACCTGCCTAAGTCTTGTTCCAGGCACAACGAACACATATATTTCCATCTATCCACTGTCTAATCTAGTTGTGATTAGTGTGACCAGCGATGGATCCTGCTGATGAGATTATTGCCCATGTTTTGTTTCTCTGCTGCCTAGTTGAAAACCAGTGCCTGGGGGAAGTTATAAGCAGAAGCTGTTAATGAGAAGCCTAATTCATACTTCAATTAATTATATCAGGCTGCTTGGTAAAGGTACATTTTAGGGTGTAAAATTTATGTCTAAATTAGCTCTAACCAGGTGTAAGATGATATATTTTCAGCAAGACAAGACAGTAAATGATATTGGTTTACGAGAACAAGAAGATTTTCACTTAATAAATAAGAATACACAAATAGAGCAACAGTTTTACAAATCACAAATGTTGTTATTGTTGTATGACAGATTCTGACGTAGTTTAAACTGTAAAAAAAAATTGAATTTTTTGCGTTTTTGTGTTTATATATACAGAAAAAGGGTTTCATAGATTTCAAACTGTGTTTTAAAGAGTCAATGTTTAGTGTAAAGTTGATATTTTATTATTATCATTATCCGCTTGGCGTTTGTTGCTTCTAAACATTTTAGATTTTGAGCCAGAGGTTCTCAGTTGCAGTACAGATTGATCAAAAACTTTATAAAGCTGCAAAGCAGATGAAAACTTCAGCACCATTAGCAACAAATGGTTAGGTATTCTTGAAGTGCTTACAGATCATCTGTATCTTGTCTGTCATTCATTTTCCTACTGGGTACCCAAAAACAGCACCATTTATGTTCAAAACCCAAAATAACGAGCTACAAGAAAAACATTCAAAACCTGTCTACGAAACAAGAGGGAGCTTTAGGACGTTTTAGAGGTTTAAATCAATTTCAAACACCTATCATCAGAACAACCAGGAACACGTTCTGCATTTCTGTGGGTGGGGTGAAGCTTTGGAGCAGTCTGAATATAGAGCTCAATCAATTTCCAAAGCTTAAACAGTGTAAATCATGGTAATGGATATCATACTATTTTAAATATTATCATTGTTATTATTATCATTGCTTTTATACATAGTAGAATTATTGCATATATTTTAATATAAATTATAATATATTTGTAAATATGTCGATATAATGACAAGGAATATATAAGTTGTAGCACATATTAAAGACATTTTCTCTTAAGGTAACCATGAACAGGTCAGTGTCAAAGTACACAAATTTTGTACAATGCGTACCATTGTTCTTTTTTTGTTGTTTTTTCTTCTCTTCTTTTTATATTATTTACAAGACTATTACATATTTGAAAATAAATCAAATGAATAAAATTGCTGCCATAGACACAATTAAATGCAACCATGTTTTGTCAGCCAGTCCACCTTAATTACGTTATTCCTACTATATAAGATTGTGTGCATCAACAAGTTCTTCCAGTGCAAATACGGACAAACTCATTGTAATATTCAGGTTAAGAACTTAAACGGATTAATATCATAGCTGGCATCGTCAGAAGAAATAGCCTTTAGTTACATATGCTAGCATATTTACCCGCTTTATCAACTCCTCTGCTACAGAGAAAATGGGTAAAGATTATTTAATTTATTACTGATATGGAATTTTTAATACTTTGAAATATGCTGAGAGTAAACTATTTGTATATTTGACTATTAAAGGGCAAGTTTTGTTGTCGGCTGACAATGTGGGAAAGACCGGGATGTCAAGCACTAATGACTTATTAGTGATCGAAGGTCGTAACTTTGTAACTCAGTATTTCATAAACCTAAAATGAATGAAATTATTGCTCTCAGTTGTGCTATTCATCCACTTTAGAAGTTAAGGCCTCTTCTCTCATGGTTGGTCACAGCTGAACTGCAAGTTGAATAAGGAATTTCCTCTGTGGGCTATTTCTTGTAGTAAAAGAAAGTAAAAGAAGCAGACCTGTAGACACACCGAAAAAAAACTTTGAATATTGTACAAAAAAGTGCAATATTTTTTGTTACTCATTTTAAAAAGTGAAATTCATATATTATATAGCCTCTTTACACATAGAGTGAAATATTTCAAGTTTTTTCATTTTAATAAATATGGCTCACAAATAATGTACACCCAAAATTCAGTGTCTCTGAAAACTATAATATTGTGAAACATTTAAATATTGGAGGCGCACAGAGACACACCCTTATCATCTATTTACCTCAAAACACCTGCAAAGGTTTCCTGAGCCTCTAAGTGGTCTCTTAGCCAGGGTCAGTAGGCTGCACAGTGCCCAGAAGACAGTCATTGAGCCACAAAAGTGTATTGCTAAAAAAGCAGGTTGTTCACACAGGGCTGTATTCAAGCATTTTCATAGAAAGTTGAGTTGAACAAAAAGTAGGAACAGGTGCACCAACATAATAATAATACATAATAATAAATACAGCCTTAAGAGGATTGTCAGGAAAAATCCATTCAAGAATTTGGGGGAGCTTCACAAAGAGTGAACTGAGGCTTCAGTCAATGTCATTTTGCTTGTGTCAAGCCACTCCTGAACCAGAGACAACATCAAAAGCATCTTACTTGGGCTATGGATATAAGTAACTGGACTGTTGCTCCAACGTCTTCTTTTCAAATGAATGTAAAGTTTGCAATTAATTTGGAAATCCAGGTCCCAGTGTCTGGAGGAAGAGTGACAAGGCACATAATCCATGTTGCTTGAGGTCCAGTGTAAAGTTTCCACAGTCAGTGATGATTTGGGGTGCCATGTCATCTGCTGGTGTTGGTCCACTGTGTTTTTGGATGTCCACAGTCAATGCTGCCATATACCAGGAAATTTTAGAGGACTTTGTGTTTCCTTCTGCTGACAAGCTTTGATAAGATGCTGATTTCATTTTCCAACAGGACTTTGCTATACCTCCCGCACAAGCTCAGGCTCCATCCCCCCCAGCGAGGTGACATCCCACGTCCCAGTACCAGCCCAAGCATCCGGAGATTGGGCCGCCGAGGTCTCCATCTTCGTCTGTTGCCCGATCCTCTTTGCACCAGTCCCTCATGGTTCCCCCTGCAGGTGGTGGGCCCACTAGGGGATGGCCTTGCGTTTCTCGTTTGGGCTTTGCCCGGCCATGTCCCGCAAGGAGTAACCCGGCCAACATGCGCTCTCCGACGAGTCCCGACCCCAGGCCTGGCTCCAGGGTGGGAGCCTGGCTCCGCCGTACCGGGCGATGTGCCTTGATTGTGTGGTCCTCATGAAGGTGTCTTGAACTGCTCTTTGTCTGACTCATCACCCAGAGCCTGTTTGCCTGTTTGAGTCGGGCTCACCTCCACTCACAGGGTGGGCTCTGGAACCCATCTCCTCGAGAGAGCCTGGACTCTCTTCTACTCTGGAGTGGCCCACGGGGAGAGGCGGCGGGCTGGTGTGGGTTTGCTTGTTGCCCCCCAGCTCAGCCGTCTCGTGTTGGGGTTTACCCCAGTTGATGAGAGGGTCGCATCCCTGCGCCTTCGGGTTGGGGACAGGTCTCTGAGTGTCTTTTTGGCCTAAGGGCCGAGTGGTAGTCCAGAGTACCCGGCCTTCTTTGCGTCCCTGTTGGGGGTGCTGGATAGTGCCCCCGCTGCGGACTCCATTATTCTGCTGGGGGACTTCAACGCCCACGTGGGAAACAACAGTGAAACCTGGAGAAGCGTGATCAGGAGGAATGGTTTCTCCGATCTGCATCTGAGTGGTGTTTCATTATTGGACTTCTGTGCTAGTCACGGATTGTTCATACTGAAAACCATGTTCAAGCATAAGGGTGTTCATCAGTGCACTTGGCACCAGGACACCCAAGGCAGGAGGTCGATGATGGACTTTGTTGTCGTGTCTTCAGACCTTTGGCCGCATGTTTTGGACACTCGGGTGAAGAGAGGGGCTGTCCACTGATCCCCACCTGGCGATGAGTTGGATCCGCTGGAAGAGGAGAAAGCTGGACAGCCCAAGCGCATAGTGAGGGTCTGCTGGGAACGTCTGGTAGAGCCCTCGGCCAGATGTATGTATTCAACTCCCACGTCCAGGAGAGCTTTGGCCAGATTCGGGGGGAGGTTGTAAACATAGGCAAAAACTCAGGCCTGGGAGGCGTTAGGTGAGGACTACCGATTGGCCTCGAAGCAATTCTGGCAAACCGTCCAGCTCCTAAGGAGGGGGAAGCAGTGCTTTGCTAACACTGTTTACAGTGGGGGTGGGGAGCTGATAACCTTGACTGGGGACATTATCGGGTGGTGGAAGGAGTACTACGATAATCTCCTCAATCCTGCCATCACGCATTCCCTGGTGGAAGCAGAGGCTGGGGACTCGGGATTGCACTCTTTCATCATCCAGGCTGAAGTCACTGAGGTGGTTAACCTGAAGAGGACAAGCCACCCTTTTCCGGTCGAGAACCATGGCCTCGGACTTGGAGGAGCTGATCTTCATCCCAGCCGCTACACGCCCCGGCGCATGCTCCTCAGCCTCCCTGGTAAGGCCTACGCCAGGGTATTGGAGAGGAAATTCCAGCCGATAGTCAAACCTCGGCTTCACGAGGAGCAGTGTGGTTTTCGTCCCAGCCATGGAACACTGGACCAGCTCTACACCCTCTGCAGGGTACTTGAGGGGTT